>BMAC01000536.1:268847-290391 GCA_014905375.1 Phtheirospermum japonicum | reverse complement strand
CGGTAGGTGGTGGTGTATTGTTTATTGATATTATTATTATTATTATTATTATTAGGGGTAACCTTGTAATTGTATATTTGTGGTTGTATTATTTGACATTTTGTATAATTGATCATAGTATTTGACAAAAATATTTTTTCCTATATAGTATTTGGCAATTGCCCCTTATAAATAATAATCCCTCCGTTCCGTTATCTCTATCGCAATTTGGAAATTTTTTTGTCCCTTTCTATCTGTCGCATTTATAATTTCAAGAGATAATAATTGTTACTTTTTTACTTTACAAATAAAAAGTAAAGGTTATTTTAAAACTTTTACTCCTTACTTTATTATTTCACACTTTTGATTTTTTAAATAAAAGAACATTATGGTCATTTGATCTCTATAATTATAATACAAAAATCTCCTGTGAAATGGTCAACTACGACAGATAGAATGGGACGGAGAGAGTACTTCATAGTACAAAATCAATACATCATAGTATAAAATTTAATACATCATAATATAAAAATCAATACCATCACATCAAATTAAAAAACCAATACATCATAATATTAGGTCATAGATATTTACAAAAATAATACTTTCAAGTAAAAAATCAATACAATATAATACAAAAACTAATATTATAGTATCAAGTGTTCTAAAAATCGCTTGGCGGCCGCTAGGCGCCAGACCAGCGCCTAGGCGGGGCCTAAAATTTGAAAATAAATACCCTAATTACAACATTACATCCAACATTTAATAGTTCAACATAATACCTGATACACAATAAAGTATATGACAATTCAAAACTAAAAGTAATGATCACAAGTTCAAAACTGTTGTTCAATTTAAAGTTCAAAACAACATAAAATCCATAGCACACATTACAAAATTAAAATAACTAAATAAGGGCAAGAGTTCTCAGTCTGTTTCTGTACCGTTCTGTCCTAATTCTTGCCCCGTAACAATTGAATTGGCTTTAAAAAAATTTGAAACCAAAACGACGTCGTTTTGGATAAAAAAATTGGACTAATCGCGTGGCGCCTAGGCGGCGCCGACTTGGGCACCTAGGCGGTGTCGAATTCCTCCGGCGATTTTTCTGCCCAATTTTCGAAAATCGTGGGCGGTTCGAGGGCGCCGAACGCCTAGGCAGCCGCTTAGGCCGATTTTTAGAACAATGATAGTATCAGATCAGATTACTTAACGGGTCTGACTCCACAATTTGGCTTAACACAAATATTTGACAACTATTATTACTTTATATTATCAAAATCAAGTGTATTGAGGTTCATCGTTGCTACTTCTTTATATCGAGAAACATGCCTTTGGATATGGGTTGATGAAAAGAATATATGCCCAAATGTAAAGTCATGATCTGCCGACTAACAACTAAACTCAATTTTGATAAATAAATATAGAATCACGCCGCATAAAATAAATAATCGATAATCGATTGATTATTGACGGATTTGATTCCGTTATTCTTTCCACACTCAAACATTTTACCTATAGACCTGTTTTGAATTTAGTATCAAACAGAGAATTTGATACTAAATTTTAAATTGTTCACTTATTTGTGATTTCAATACTTAGATCTTTGTTTCATCAAAAATAAAATCAAAAACCAAAGTAGCAAAACTCAAAATTGATTATATTTTGATAAATCCCAATCGATTGGTTACCAAGAATAGGGAGTACTGACATCAAATCTGAGATCAGCGACTTGAAGTAGATCACGTCACAGCGACCTGCCAAGCCTTCAACGAATATCCTAGCGACCTCGTCGGTCCTGCAAAACATCACCTCGGGCGGGTCGAATTTCGAACCTATCAAGGTCCTCCAATGCTTAAGTCAAAATCAAGTTATAACATAAAACACTCACACTATGATAAAAGCAAGATCAGATGATAATAATGAGAGGTATGCACCTTCTTTTATAGAGACAAGAGAAGTATTCCCCAAGCCAAGGGTTTCCTTCTCCCATCACAATTCCATAAATACCACAACTGACTTAGAATTAGAATTCCTCCTATATGCTAAGTTCCCATAAAAAAATAAACCTCCCATTAAATTACCAGATTATGCCTTGTCCCATTATTCTTTCCATACAGTCCACCAAGATCCCATAAACTACTCACATTAAGACCGTAGGCTTGATATTCATAAAGCCCAAGACTAAGCTCTATCATCCACCACAAACACAAGGGGTCGCGACCCTATATAAGAACTCATCCTCATACTCCGGGTCGCTACTCTACCAACCAGCTCGCCCACTTCTCTAAAGAAACCACTCAGCTCGCTCACCTCCCAGAAGAACATCCTTTTCAGGAAATGAGGTCTCTTACCACAAATACCCTTATATATCAATTAATATTACGTATGGACATTTTGGTCCGTATCAACTAGTCTCCCATGTTCTAATTGATTGAGGCACGAAATCAGGTAGAACATGTAAAACAGAATCAAAAGAGCACAACAATCACTAAAAACAACAATAAAACATAAACACATAAATAAATCACTATTCCACCTTACCAAACCGTATTTCAGGATCACACAGCTCGACAAACCGAGCCCTAATACCAATCTTCCCACTGTAAATTACCAAGCATACCCGCGACCTCCAAAAATACCAGCTCGCTGAACTCGCTCGTTATTTTATTATAAAATGATCACCTCGCGAGAGACGACTACAAGTCCCCAGACCAAGTCCCCAAATTGTATATATGACGGCCTAAACCACACAACTTTTATCCGCCGACCTTATAACCATAACCATTTCGTTAGCTCGCCAAGACCCCATACCATAATCCACAATAGCCCAGCTCTCAATATCGAGCTGTTATAATACCACTTATCTGACAAGAGCTCACCACCTAACATCAAGACCTTTAAAAAATCAGCTCGCTCAATCCCTAGGAAGAATGCTCCTCTCAGAAGAAGAGGTCTCTCAAAAGTCCCCATATTTCATGTTGAACGGCCTGAAATATCCATCGACCTGTAATCACAAAAACCATCCATTCCCGACCTACAGTCGTACGCAGGCATAATAACCCAAAACATAAACCATGTACAAAACCAAACCATATATAGAGCAAACCCATAAGTTTAACATAGGTCGTGCAAATATACAACCAATCGCAATCACACTTCTCATCCCTATAAGACCACGAGATCCTTGGAGAATAATCAAACCACGACCTATAAACAATCCAATAGAGCTAAAATCAACTCGCATATAAAACATATTAGCTCGCACAGACATAACCATCCATAATACCAAAACACAATATCTTGAAAAAGATATGTAAGTCAAACATATCTCTTCCAAACACATAAAATAACACAATCACAACTTTTAACCATATATAACTCGCCAAGTGTTATTTGAAAAGAGCCATCCACCCCGAAGGGTATAACACACACAGCCCGCCCCAAAGGGTAACAAAATAACCGTCCCGCAGAGTAAAAACACACAATCCGCCCCAAAGGGTAAAATACACAATCCGCCCCGAAGGGTAAAATGCACAAAGCTCGCCCCAAAGGGTAATGAAACAAACCTCCAGTCTAGAGAAGTGACCTCCGGTCCGGAGTTACCTTCTCCCACCACAAAAACACAACTTTCCACAACACAAACTCCATACGGGAGAAGTGCCCTCCGGTCCGGAGTTACCTTCTCCAGCCACGAAAACACAACTTTCCACAACATAAAATCTATACGGGAGAAGTGCCCTCCGGTCCAGAGTTACCTTTTCCCCCCACAAAAACAACAACTGTCCACAACACAACTTTCTACGGAGAAGTGCCCTCCGGTCAAGAGTTACCTTCTCCCGCCACAAAAACATAACTCAACCTCTCAACATAACTTCTCATCACAAAAACACATCTTCCCATCACAACTTCTCATCACTAACTATGTGCGGGAGAAGTGCCCTCCGGTCAAGAGTTACCTTCTCCCGCCACAAAAACATAACACAACTTCACAACACGACTTCTCATCACCAAAACACAAACACCATCGCCGACCTAATAGAAGCATCAATCCACAACCATAAAGACCATTGCCGACCTAATAGAAGCGTCAGCCCACAACCATAAAAACCACCGCCGACCTAATAGAAGCGTCAGCCCACAACCATAAAAACTATCGCCGACCTAATAGAAGCGTCAGCCCACAACCATAAAAACTATCGCCGACCTAATGAAAGCATCGGGATTTAACCATCATCGACCTAATGAGAGCGTCGGAATCGAACCATCATTGACCTAATGAGAGCGTCGGAATCGAACCACCATCGACCTAATAAAAGCGTCAGCCCACTGTCCACAAAACAAGAACTCAACTACGAGAGAGGTGCCCCCCAAACAAGGGTTACCCTCTCCCGCCCCAAACACACCACAACCGCCCTCTAGGCATAATACTTCTTCAAATGACACACATTCAAGCTTCTAGGCAAGAATTTTCCACTCGCATCTTCAAGTACATAAGCTCCCCCTTTAAATACCTTTACAACTTTAAACGGCCTAACCCAATTTGGCTCCAGTTTCTTAGTCATACGTAACGCATCAGCTCGCCTTCATACCAAATCGCCGACCTGAAAACAACGAGGCTTGACTCATTTATTAAAAGCAGCTTGTATCCTTTGCTTATAATGCTCAACCCGGGCCGCATCTCTGTCCCGCACTTCATCAGTTATTTCAATTGCTCCCCGAGCTAACCTTTCATTCTCCTCCACATTGAAAGTCGTTAAACGCCGCGACCTTCCCACTAACCGCATCTATTCTATAAACCAAACTGAAGGGCGACTCTCCCGTAGAGGTTCGGGGAGTTGTTCGATAAGCCCACAGGACCGATGCGAGCTCTTCTTCCCAAAGTCCTCCTGTCTTTTCTAGTCACAACTTGAGTCTCTGCACAATTATACGGTTAGTAACCTCCACTTGGCCATTAGTTTGGGAGTGCGCCACAGAAGCAAACGGCTGCTTCATCCCCATATCCTTACACCACTTTCGAATTTTTCTTCCATCAAACTGGGTCCCATTATCAGACACCAACACTCGTGGTACACCAAACCTGCAAAATATATTGTTAAAGATAAAATCCATCATACGCTGCTCGCTTATGCCTATAACTACTTCGGCCTCCACCCATTTCGTAAAATAATCAATCGCCACCACCAGATATTATTTATTGCCCGGGATCTTTGGAAATGGTCCCACAATATCAATTCCCTATTGCACAAACGAGCACGACGAGCTCATAATGATCATCTCCTCAGCCGGTATATGGATAACCGAGGCATGCATTTGACACTTTTTACACGTTCTCACCAGCTCGCTAGCCATACTTTTCATCAATACAACTAAACCCGCGACCAGAATATAACCATTTATATTGAATTAAATAAACTTTGTCATATTAAATAAATCAATCCATATAAACCAAATAAATCAACTAATCCCTCACATAAACCATATTAAGTCAAATATATCAAATAAACCACTCCAAACAAAAATAAACCAATACCAAACCTTACCACCGTATTAAGTCAAATTCATATGAACCATATTAAACTGCATAAATTAATTATTCCCTCATGTTCAACCATAAAATAAATAAGATAGAAAATTGGAAACCGTCCCTTTCATGAGATTTTAAAGAGCGTACTCGATACGTATCCATATTAATACCATAAGAAAATTCACCTCTCCTCGAATATCCAACTGCGCGACCTTTTTATTTTTAGGTAGCATAATTCCTCGATCACCTTTTTATGAATATTTTGAAGCGCGACCCGGTACATGGCCTTGAATATTTGCAATCCCTTCGCATTGGTTTACTCATCTCCGAGTCACATGTCGGGCAACCCCCAAATTAACCCTAAGTTAATACAAACTAAACAGGCCCTGCACTCAAGTCCGTTAGCATAATCATAGAAAATATCATCCGAATATCGCAACCTTACTCGTGCCAATAACATGTTAATCAAAAATTTTGCAAATCAAATGTTTCCCTCCCCCACAACCACAAATATCATATCACCACTAAGCCATATATCAGATCAAACAAAACTGACACAAAGTTTTCAGCACATACACCAACTTTGAGATTTAGCTGTTTTGATTGGTAATGAATTAGAGAACAAACTATATATTAATGGAAAACCCTGCAAGTCTAGTTTCCAACACAAAAATCGGATCTCAAAATGGATAATCCAACAATGATTTATCCCCATTTTACAGAAGTGTGGCAATGCAATATTTTCATACGGGAATGTGCAAGAATGAGCAACTCTTAGTGTGTTTATAACCTTATAGAATCAAACATGTTCTCCCCAACCAGGTGTTAAACCACACGCATATTCTCACAAAATAAAACCACATAAATCTAATTAGCATTCTCCACATATGATTAATATCCCATCATCCATTCTATCAAAACCGTGAAAGAATTCCAAAACCAAATCTATCCAACTCCATGATTAATATCTCATATAAGGCCTCGTTTGGCATCCCCGATAACAACCGATATGTGAATATATTGGTCCCTAATCCCTATCAATCTATTATTTGGAATTACCGATCCAAATCCACCTAAATCTCTCAAGCCCGCGAGTGTATCGCATAAATCCCTGATTCACAATCGGACCACTCCCCCTCCGACTAATAATCTGGCTAATATTGGCCATATATTAACACTCGTGGGTTACCATCTCTACCCCTGAAGTTGTACAGAAGGTTACTTTTGCATCTCCCAACTCTCCCAGCCCTAATGAGGTATGCATCTTGCTGTGCTTGTTCTTTTTTAATTTCACTATTACCGTAGTTTTTATTTTCCCTTTTCACTCTGAAATTCCAAATTGAATCAAGACTTTCTTTGTTTTTCTAAATTTTTTCTTTCGAGTTTGGTTTTAAAGATCACAATTTCGTGTTTTATTACGATTTTTTAAAAACCTATAATTAATACAAGATGATTTTTTAGTAGGAATTCTCGAATTGTTTGGCCAATTTATTTGTGTTATTGTTTAGGAGCTCCTGGCTCTCTATGTTTAAATGTTTTCCTTTTATGCCACAACAACAATTCACATGCAAGTTTATTCCTTCTTTTTTTAATTTGTAATTGAGCCTCTGAAATGGACATTATATTTTTTCTTCTATTTTACTCTTTCTATTATGTTTCGTGGAATCCTGATCATGTGTATGTGCCTTTATAGGATCTCATCTTCTGTGCAGTTTTGATTTATGGTTGGGTGATGGCAATTGTAAGTTGCTAAACTGAAATCTGATAGGGTAAATCGGCTAAGTTTCTGAAAGATTTGGTTTAAAATGTTTTTGGGAAGAAGTAAATGGCATTGTGTTTTTTATTTTTATTTATTTTTTCGAATTTTTTTGATGATATGCATCTTGATTTTTAATTGCGAACGGAGAATTGTTAGAATATTTTACCAGTGAAATATATTGATTGTTTGATAGTAAATTGTCTCGTGAAATGCAAAATAAATCAAATTTTTTTAATACGAAAACTGTATACAAATAGTAATATATTTTTCAAAAGTGTCCATGTGGAATGATGGTTTGATGTTTATGGCTTATGGTCTTTACATCCTTATTCTGAAGTTTTTTGTGCTAATTAAGTTGTTTAGGGTTGTTTTACAAAATATCCTTTTGTGCTTATTGATACTTGATTTGGTAATTTTATTTCTTCTTTTTTTTTTCCATGGCCTTTTGGAAAACGGTTTCTGCATTTTTATTTTGGTATAGATTTTTTGAAAGTGAGCTACATAACAATAAGCTGTTATAACTGAAAACAGTGATAACTCTTATAGATGAATTCGTAGGAAGAAAACGTCATTTTTTAGAGACTATAAATATGATCAAAACTTTCTTCATCTTGTTTACCTATAACAAATCAAGCCCGTCATCGAGTTGCTCATAGACAAATGCATTGCAGACTTGTATCGAAACTTGCTTGTTTGAATATTCAGTTATTTTGTTATTTTGTTGTAATAAGCTCCATTGTTGACAAGACAAAGACTGTATGCTTTATTTATTTATTTTTTACATTTTTGCCTGGGCGAATATTCAGTTATTTTTTTATAATAAATAATCTGATGCAGGAACAAAATTTCTTGCAATGCAATGAGGACCAAATGGCGCAGTGGCTTTATGCTTTATGGATACAAATCAACCTTCATGATAATTTATCTGTTAATATCGAAGCTATTGCACATTCGTTCTGTTTAACACTTATATCTTGTCGCCTTAAGGTTAGTACTTAAATATTTGCTTCAAATGATCCTCTTATTGTGTCTAAATGGTGGTTTTCCTAGCAATTTTATTTTTGAAGTTTTCTTTTTCTTATTTATATTTTGCTATTTTCTTAATTAAATTCTGCATTGTAAAATAAGTTTTCATGGTCATAGTTCATGGGTTCTAATATTTTATTTTGATAGTGTAATGGAGAATGGAAGTGAGAAAGTGACTTTTATTTCCAGTCTTCTATATATTTTTTTTTAAAATTGATTTTTACGAAAAAAAAAAGAAAAAAGGAAAAGTCTATGTCTTTTGGTGAGGAGATTTTATTTGTGGCATTTAAAGTAATACCCGAGTTTTCATTTTGTTACAGAACTCGAACGATAACCTGGTAGTAAGATTCTTTCAGCTTCCCCTGTCGATAAGAAAGATGTCCTTAGACACGAATAACGGCGGTTTGGACTCTTGCCATTTAAAATTTTCTCTATAAAATCTTTAGTAAAATTTGATATATGTTTGATGTATTTTTGTTCTCTCGCTACAGGGTGTTTGTCACTAGCTTATCAGAGATCGCTTCTTGTATCATCGTCCGCGATGTTGATGTTTGCTGCAAAGCTATATCATATAGCTGATATTCGGGAATTGCTAAGCTTGTTACCCGAGTCTGTAGTAAGTATTAGTACTATATTTTTATTATTAATTTTATTTTATTTGAACTCGCAGAAAATCGATTGACTATTGAAACTTTGCAAATTCACAATGCATGCTTTTGGTATTATGTTTTTCAAAACAAATGCATAGTTGTATTTGAATGGCTGAATTACATTCTCATTTTCATTTCTCAACTTTTTTTTAATTTAATTTTATTTTCTGAATGTATTTAATTTAGGTGGATCCATATGTTGGCATTGGCAATAACTTTCAAGCGTACGTAAAGTCTCAATGCGAAGTAAAAGATTACGGCTCTGCTTCTGATAACGAAGAAGCTTTGTCGGCCCTCGTCGAGCTTCGGGACAAGGCTTTCGAATTTGACAAAATTGTGCTTTCTATATTAGCTGAAAGTTTATCAACCATTACAAAGGTTTAGTTTAGCACACATTTTATATATTATTCGATCTTGGTTTTGGATTTTTGGTTCTGTGAATCTTGAAGTTTTTTCTTAGTGTCAATACATGCTCCATTCATTTCAACAACGTGCCTAATGTTCGATTTTTAGATAAGTGACCAAAATAAGTTGATTTTCTTTCTTGAGATAGATTTGAAAAGTAAAATTGTAGATTTTTAGATAATAAAATCTGCTTCACTCGAAACTTTATACACCATTCAAAACGTAATTCAAAAAGGTCCTTGAGGTTTTGTAAAAATTTCAACGAGATCCAACAGTTGAACATTAGAAAATGATTTTTCAGATGTATAGCGCAGTCAGATTTTAAACCTGCGAAAATTATTATTCTCAGTCTTTCGCTCAAGGACTCGATGTCCCTCTTTCCCACAGACGGCGCCACTTGATAAATCCAAATCGATTAGTTACCAAAAATAGGGGGTACTAACTTCAAATCTGAGATCAGCGACCTGAAGTAGATCCCAAACACGTCACAGCGACTTGCCAAGCCTTTCACGAATCTCCTAGCGACCTCGTCGGTCCTGCAAAACAGCACCTCGGACGGGTCAGATTTCGAACCCGTCAAGGTCCTCCGATACTTAAGTCAAAAGCAAGTTATAACACAAAACACTCACACTATGATAAAAGCAAGATCAGATGATAATAATAAGAGGTATGCACCTTCCTTTTTATAGAGACAAGAGAAGTATTCCCCAAGTCAAGGGTTTCCTTCTCCCATCACAATTCCATAAATACCACAACTAACTTAGAATTAGAATTCCTCTTATATGCTAAGTTCCCATAAACAATAAATCTACCATTAAATTACCAGATTAGGCCTGGGGCCATTATTCTTTTCATACAGTCCACCAAGACCCCATAGGCTTGATAATCATAAAGTCCAAGATCGAGCTCTATCACCCACCACAAACATAAGAGGTCGCGACCCTATATGAGAACTCATCCTCATACTACAGGTCGTTACTCTATCAACCAGCTCGCCAACTCTCTAAAGAAATCACTCGGCTCGCTCACCTCCCAGGAGAACACCCTTTCCAGGAAATAAGGTCGCTTACCACAAATATCCTCATATATCAACTAATATTACGTATGGATATTTTGGTCCGTATCATATTTGAAGATAAAGAAAGTAGAGAATTACGAGAGAGATTGAAGAAGCAAAAGAATGAAGATAAGAGAAGACAAGAGAAAAGAAGAAGAAGATTTGGAGAACAAAATAAAATCAAGAACGTGACAGGTTGAAGTTGCCGTTTGAGTGAATGGACTGAGCGAGTGCGATGAAGAAGATGAAGACGTTGGAGGCTGGTTTGCAATTTTTTTTTCTTATTCTAGATTTAGTGTTTTAGAAATGAAAGAAGATTTGGTTAGATTTAGTTGATTTTTGTGTTTGTAATATTTATTATTTTTGAGATTGTGTAAATAGTGTAGGAATTAATTATAAAGACTGAAATTAATTAAAGTAAAATTTTACAAGAGTAAGCATTTTAATAGTTACTAAATTATGTAAATAAGAGTAGAAATTCATTAAGTAAGTTTGATTATTTATTTGTTAGCACGAAGTATGAAATATTAAAATGTAAGCAACTAAAGCATTATTAGAAGAAGCTATGTGTCCACCCCAAACTCCACAGGTTGACATTAGGCTATGAGTACTTTGAATTAGTATAGGATGATATTCGCCCTATTTTAAATAATAGTTAATATTATTTGAAAAAATAAGTATTACTTTTACTTATATAAAAAGATAGTACTTTAGATAAAAACTATTGAGATGTGTGTGTGTCACCGGCTCATCATGAGATGATCTTACACAAGTAAAGTTATGGGGCGCCATAAGTTCATGTCATGATCTAACATGGCACAAGTGATTGGTGAACTCTGTGAGCCCCAATAGAAGCCCCATCGACCTTGCACTGAAATCCGGTGGACCCCAATAGGTGAGAATAATTTATTGGTTTGAGAGCGGAGAATCTCTGGGGTGTCGATGAATATTAGATGAAAATGCAATGATCAAGGTTAGTTTAATAAAAAAAAATTACAAAATAATAATTGAGCCTGGTTGATAGTAAAAATTACGGGAGTGAATGAATAATGAAATTCATATATGCGAAGATATTAGTATTTTATTGGCTTCATATAAAACCAGTTGAAGTTATTGATGATGAATAAAAAATAAAAGTGGTGAATAATGAAGTTATGTATAATTTTAAATTCTTTGACAACAAACATTAATTTTTTTAATTAAAATTGGTAATACATCGAAAGGAACACAAATAGCTTCAATTCTGAAAAATATATAGTGACTAGAATTCCTGAAAATTTTATTCTGCAATCATCTGACACCCGTAGTCTAACATGTAATCTTTATTAAATAGAAAGTTTGCATGTTTAAATCGTTCGCATAATAATTGGGAAAAAAAAGGCAATAAGATGCCAGAAAATCAAATGCCGCATCAAGATGGCAGAACCACGAAAATAATAATAATAATAATAATAATAATAATAATAATAATAATAATAATAATAAAACAACGCAGAGCTACATGAAAAAAAAGTTATTTAGAAAATAAAATTTTACAATGTAAATAGATGGGGTGATTTCAGGAAAAAAAAAAATGATTAAAAATTAACCTTTAATAATAAACAATAAAATAAAAAAGCAAAGGACTAAGAGAGTTGAGAGAATAGCCGACCACTAGGGTTGGCCTAGATATTTCGTTTTCCTTCTTTTTTAACTTTGGAAAATACTTCATTACAATTTTATTTTTCTTTTGGAAACATATCTAGTCACACCTCAAGGGTAAATTATACTGTGCACTATAGTGCATCTTCCGATGTATACTCTAATATATTTTTAGTTGTTATATATAACATCCTTCTATCTTATGTGTTTTTTTCTCACGTTTCGTTAGTTTTGAAAAAAAAATTGGTGCTTCAGTACATACGAGCCTAATATTTACCTAATTTAGTATTTTATTTTTATTATATTTTTCTTAATATTATATTTTTCCTAATTCAATATTTTTTTATTACATGTTACCTAATTTAATATTTTTTTAACATATTTTTGCCTAATTCAATATCTTACTTTTATTTATTATAATATAAAAATATAATTAAGTTATATCTAATTAGAAAAAATCTCTATAAGTTGAATGAATTTTTATATATAATAAAAGTTGAAATAATTTTATTAGAATTTTAATATTTATTTAAGAAAATAAGAGTTATATAAAATTATTACAAAAGAAAATTAAATATAAAAGATATAAATTTAAATTTTCTTATGTAATACGAATATAATGAAATGAAAATAAAGTTTAAAATATATATGAAAAACTATTGTTATGCTAAAAAAAAAAGGAAAACAAAATGATAAAATAAATAATAATAAATTATTACGCCTAGGAAAATGAATATTAAATATATTCTAAATTCCTTTATCTAATTCTAATATAATGCATTGATACACACATTATATATCTATACAAATTAGTGTCATATGCAGAAAAGAAGAAATAAAAATGATAATAAAATAATATTTCATATACTACAAGTTAGATGTACGATCTTTTTTTCAATAGAATTATCAGTGCCTTATAGATTTTAATTTTTATATCACATATTCACATGTGACACGTGGGTATTGTTTTTACATTTGTATAAACTCGATTTTTTACGGGTTTCCCCGTCGAGTTTAGTGTATTTTGATACTCTAAACTAATTTTTTGACTCACTATAAAAAAAACTTGAAATTTCTTTATTCTGAAAACCAGTCTTACTGTAATTAGAACAAATAATGGTTCTGATTTGTGTGTAAAAATAATTTATTGTGAAAAATAATTTTCCTGTAATAGAACAAATATTGTTATGATTTGTATGTACCATTTTCAGTATTATTCTTTTAGTATTTATAATGAATATTACTCTATTTTAAATCTCGCATAATATGTATGTATGTATGTGTGTGTGTGTATATATATATATATATATATATATATATATATATATATATATATATATATATATCCCACCTATATACTAAACGAAAATATTTTTATCCTACCTGCCTACTTAGAAAGCTTCAGGTTGACGTGTAATTTTTTGGTGATTCATTTTCTTATTTGACGAATTTTGGAGAGTTTGAGACTTACTAAAAAATAGGAATTCTATGTCATGAATTCAAGGCTTTCGGTTTTGCCGGAGAAGAAAGGAAGGAAATTAGGGTTTGGAAATGCCGATTGCGATGCAATTGGAAAAGGGACAGAGGTTACTAAATGTTGTCCGGTTCGGGTTGAGGTTGGCGGGCGGACATGGGTTGAACTTGTTGGCCCGAATGTTTCAAATGAGGTCAAGGAGCTGGGTCTTTGAAGGGATGCTAAGTGGGCTGATTGATTACTTTTGCTGGGCTGATATTAAGCCTTTTGGCATTTGTACCCTTTTGTCTTTAGCTAGCAAGTGTCATGTTTTAATTGGTGCTAATTCCCTAAATGGTGGATCAAGATTGGATGCTTTTGGTCCACCCTCTTAGTATTTATGTATGTTTTTCAATATGAAATGGCAAGCAAGAATTACATCTCAAAACTATTTTCTCCCTCAAGCTCTCTACTCTCCCCCTCTACTGCTATCTTCTTATGCAGAAATATTTACAATTCATCATCCAAAAATTACAAGAAAAGTCCCAAAATAATTAAAAACAATTAACCCATCAAGCCCAGTCATTACAATTGGTAATCAGAGATTTTTGATCCTTCTCCATGGAAGAAATACCCGTTTCAAAGACCTGCAAGAAGCCCATAAAAAATTAGATCAGATTCTCCAAACTGAAGCTACAAAAAGAGAAGTAACCGAGATGAAAATACAGGAACCGATCAGTGGAATCAATACAGATATGTCAAACAAATTTGAGCACCTTTCCCAAACCCTAGCATCTATTCAATTGCAGCTACTAAATCTGGACAAGGGATCCAAACAGACAGAGGAAGGGTCAATCCTGGGAGGTCCAGGCCCAGATTGGTCCTCTACCAGAACAAATTTTAAGCAACAATCAGCAGGCAACAAAATGATCCAAGAACAGTCATCTACCCACATCATCAGCCCACTATCCAAGCTAGAATTCCCCAGATTTTCCTTCGATAAAAATGGAAATGCCTGTAGTTTGATTTGTTCATCAGTTACTCTGGCGGGCTTCATGCTCTGGCATATGACATGAAATTCATTTAAGTGCTTGTGCGGATCTTCACCACCTAGTCCATGAGACCACAGTAGATGATGGATTAAACCTGATCTCAATTCGAATGTAGCATCCTTCACGGTTGGAAATGTGATGCAAAGTGGTTGTTGTGGGAGATCGGGATTATCTAACTCTTTCAAGGTGCGTTCTCTGACTCCTGCCATTGTTGCGTTCTCTCTAAGTAAAATCGGATCTCGAGTATCCTCTCGCTCTTCGGTGTCACTTGAGGACTCCTCGGATAAATAATTCGGTAGTATTTATTTCGTATCAAATGACTCTTTTTCTCGTCTAGACTTCTTTCTAAGCTCGTGATCTCTCTTGGTGATTTCTAGATAGTAGTGCAATCTTTCTTTCAAGATGATCTCAAGTTCATTCACCTGAAAGAAATAACAAACAAGAATTTCTCAACTCGTTCTAACTAAATCTACTTCATATGCAAAAATCATAATTTAAACGCGTCACTTGCCGACAACGGCACTAAAATTTGACTGCGCGTTGTTACGCGATAAAATTAATATTTTTGATTTTCCTCAACTTTCCTCCACTAACTAGTAGAAGTGGTAAGTAAATGTCGATCCCACGAGGAGTGTGGATTACTTTTGATTATTCATATTAAAATAATAAAAAGGTAAAAGATGATGAACTAACTAAAGAGAACTAAATAGCCAAAGAAATAGAATAAGATCAAATAAACAAACACGTAAGAGAATTAATAAGAATTCAATAATAATGAGAAAACTCCAGCCCAAGTTCAGTCTCCACCCTCAATCGATTCATCTAACCAATTCTAATATCATAATTCACCTTTTAATATGAAACTATTAACCTTAAATAGCAACAAACTTTGCTACTTGAATTCAACCTTACTGTATATTTAATCAAAATAAGCTCTTCGATCAAACCTAATTAATGAAAAACCTAGAATAAGCTCTCTAGATTTAATAAAATAACATCATTAAACGCTAGGCAAATAGACTAATCTAAGTAATAAACTCATAAGCTCGGTTTAATACACTTATGCTGTGTTATCCCTAATGATGCGCGACCATTAGTTACTACAAGTGAAGTAGAAACTACAACAATTACAAGGATTGTAGTTCTTTGTCTAGAAATTGATATCTAACACAAACAATCCATCAGAAATCAAACAAGCATGTCATGAAAATAGAATAACACAAACAATCTCATATGAAGAATGAAATAGATATTACGAGAATTAATTAAAATATAATCAGTCGATGGGTCTCAACGTCACAAGGGCCGGAATAAATAAACTACTCACACATGGTTTTCATGAAATCACAAAAGAAAAATAGAAAATCAAATAGTGTTCTTGAATAAGAAGGAGAAAGAAGGATTAGATCTTGAATTTCTTGAATCTCTTACACCTCTTGGATGGAAGAAGGAATTGGGACTCTTCTTGATGCCTCAGAACCCTAGGAATGGCAATAATCCTATTTTTCTGAAGTATGGAAGGATATTTATAAGTTTCCAGAACTTGGAGTAGAAGTTTCCTTAAAAATCTCGATTCTGAGCCTATTAGCGGTAGCTACCGTTAACCTATCGCCGATATTCTCTGTCCGTCCTTAACGGTGGTGCTAATGGTAAGGTGACCGTTAAGGCTGTCGTTAACACCTCTCTGTTTTCTCCTAACGGTCGAGCTAACGATAAGTGATTTGTACTTTTTTGTACACTTTTTTGTTACTGTTTTGTGTCGTTCGCGCGTGTTTTGCTTCTCATCTTTTAAATGAGTGCATTGATTAGTATCATGTCCATATTCATTATGGAAACGACAGAACCGGTCAGATATTTCCTTCTTGGGCTTCTGCGAATAGGTTTTAGGCCATTTCAAGTCTGGATGCCTTTCTATTGCCTGCAGAATTTTGCCTTGTGGTGTTGCTAGAGGAGTATATCTGTCGAAATGAGGTCTCCCCCCCGGACAGGTCTGGTCTGGGTTTTTTCACCGCTGTCCTGTCCTCTCTATCATATCTTTCTCTTTTTTTCTCTCCTTCGTCCTTGATCTTCAGAGCTTCCTTCAGGTGGATGTATTTTTCAGCTTTCTCCAAGAGCTCTCCAAACTTCAGAGCTTGTTTGACAACCAGTGACTGGAAGAACTCGCCTCTCCGCAAGCCTTGTGCCAGAGCGTTTACCAACAGTTCTTCCGACGCGGATGGCACTTCCAGCTTTGCCGTAGTGAAACGGTTGATATAGGCGCGCAGACTTTCACCTTCTTTCTGTTTGAGACTGAAGAGCTCTAGCGGCATCTTCTGGTACTTCCTGCAACTTGTGAACTGGTGCAGGAAGGCCGAGATGAACTCATCGAAATTGCTAATAGATCGAGGCGGCAATTGGCTGAACCAAAGATGGGCTGATTTTGTGAAGGTCATCGGAAAGACCTGGCACATGACCGCATCCGAAAACTTATGCAGGGCTGCCGCGATCTCAAAATGGCTGAGATGGTCCCACGGGTCCGTGGTCCCATTGTACTTGAAACCTAGAGAACGATATGAGGCCGGCACATCGTCACGCATAACCTCCTCCGTGAATGGAGTGCCCCGCCGTGCCGGCATCGCACCAGTATTCGTCAGTGTCTTTCTGAACTCCCGCACCTCCTTCTGCAGGCTCTGCATCTGCTCAGCCAGACCTGGATTAGCCTGGCTTGATGTCTCAGTATCAGAAGTAGAGAAGTGCTCTTCCCTGTCCTGTAGAGGGGTCCGATCCGTGCGCTGACCTCGTGGTGGTTCAGTTCCCGCCACCGGGACAGTTCTTGCCGGTGGTGTGTTGGATGGCGGCGTTGACATCTCCAAAAACTTCTTTTCCACCATCGTCTCCACGGCTTTGACAATGAGCTCCGAGAGCTTCATGAGGAAGGATTCATTGAATGAACCACCAGTAATTGGCACAGATCTATCGAGTGGGGGTGGCGTAGCGCCTGGCACGGCCGCTGCCGACGGCGCTGTCCCTTCTGGCCCTATCGCCGACGTATCTGTCATCCTGGGCATACCCCACGGCACAGTGGAACTGGGGGTTCCGCCGAGCTCTCCCACCAAGTTCCGTCGTAAACCGTCTGAAGCCATAAAACAAAAGGAAACCCTCACGTCTTAGCTTGATCCCTTTCCCACAGACGGCGCCAATTGTTTCAACCCAAAATATGATCGACGTCTAGAAAAACGCCTGGAACCTTGAATACCTTCTTGACCTGCGCACAGAAACACATTAGAAAGGACCACCGGGGGTTTTCCGGTGGAAACCTCTCCGATGCTTAAGTCAGTAAAGCGTATGAGGTTTCTCTTAGCAAGCAAAGAAGGAATGCACAAAGAATGACATACCCCTTTCAGCCTTGGGGGCTGAGATATTTATAGTTTTCTCCTAGTGGGGACCCCAGTCGGGATCTCAGGAGCACACGCCGCGAATCACGGGCCGTTACGCAACCAATTCTGACAAGTGGTCCCACTTGTCTCTCTACTGGGAATCCGAAAAATAGGTCTTCCCCATTCTAGGTCTTCCTTTTTTCTTTCCTCTATATCGCCTCAGTATCGATACCGGCCTTGACTCAAATCAGGCCTTTTCTAGTAGAGCGCTTTTATCAGCTCAGGAGAGATCAAGAGCTGTATCCATCTTTTCCCGATGTCCTGTTTTCCCAAGGGGCCTAGCTAGACCTTCGTTCAGACCAAGCTGGTCTCATTGTGTCCTTTTTTATTCTCGTTATATCAAATCAGGTCTACCCCAAATTAGGTCTGACCCATCTATTGCCCCACCAATGCCTTACTCACTTTATCGGGAGTTTGACCTTGGAACACTGAAACCAACGACTATGCGACTACAGTTAGCCGATCGATCGATTCAGCAACCTTTGGGGATTGTTGAAGATGTTTTAGTGCAGGTTGGAGAACTCGTAATACCGGTCGATTTTATGATCTTAGACGTTGGCGAGGTACCGATTGAGAGCAAGGAGCACACCATTTGGTTGGGACGCCCATTTATGTCTACTTCCTATACCTTGATCGATGTTCACAAAGGAAGGATGACAATGACCGTATTGGGCGAATCAGTGATGTTTTATCTAAAGGACATTCAAAACACTCCTATCCCTGCAATGCAAGATGATTGTTCGTTCTTTGATCCCATTGCATCATGCATCCACGAGCTTAAAGGAATCACGGATTTGGACGATTTAGGTGACGCAAACGACGCCGGATTTTTAAGGAGGGTGGCAGATATATTAGAAGTTGATTTGAGCAAAATTACTGAATATTTTGAAGATTTTGAGTATTTTGACGAAGAGCTGTATGAAATAGCTAACGCAAGTGAGCTCGAGCCTGAAGTTGAGCTAAAACCACTAGTGAGCCATTTGAAATACGTTTTTCTCGAGCATGATAACCAAAAGCCTGACATTATATATTCTGGATTAAAAGAGCATGAAGAAAAAGAATTAACTGCGGTGCTAAGCAAAAATAAGGAAGCCATAGGATGGAGTATTAGTGACATAAAAGGAATCAGTCCCGCCACTTGCATGCACCGAATAGAGTTAGAACCAGATGCAAGACCATTACGAGACAGCCAGCGTAGATTGACGCTGACATTGTATGAAGTGGTCAAAAAAGAGATTTTGAAGTTGAAAGAATAAGGGATTATTTACGCAATTTCTGATAGTAAATGGGTGATCCCGGTTCATGTAGTGCCCAAGAAGGGCGGCATCACCATAATCGAGAACGAGAAAGGCAAAATTGTCCCAACCAGACTGACCACAGGATGGCGAATGTGTATTGACTATAGGAAGCTGAACGCAACAACAAGAAAAGACCACTTTCCATTGCCATTTATTGACCAACTTCTCGACAAACTGGCCGGACAAGAATTTTACTATTTCTTGGATGGCCTGTCTGGTTACTATCAAGTGGCTATAGCCCCGGAGGATCAAAGAAAGACTACCTTCACGTGCCCCTTTGGCACATTTGCATTCCAGAGGATGATGTTTGGTTTATGCAATGCTCCAGCAACGTTTCAAAAGTGCATGCTTTCCATCTTTACTGATTTTATTGATGACTTTCTGTAAGTGTTTATGGACGATTTTTCTATTTTTGGTGATTCATTTGAAAGTTGTCTAGCTAATTTGACTAAAGTATTAGAAACGTTGCATAGAGAAAAGTCATACATTGAGTTGGGAGAAATCCCATTTTTGGTTAAAAGTGTCACTGTGCTAAGTCATGTTGTTTCTAGTAGAGGGTTGGAAGTAGATAAGGCGAAAATTGATGTTATTGAAACTCTTCCTCCCCCCTCATGATGTTAAAGGAGTCCGGAGTTTTCTTAAGCATGCAGGGTTTTATAGGCGTTTTATTAAAAAAAATCAAAAATTAGTCGCCCACTTTGTCAATTATTAGCTCAAGATACTCCGTTTGTGTTTAGTGAAGCATGTATGAATACGTTTGAAACTCTTAAGGAAAAACTTACATCAGCACCAGTTGTTGTTGCCCCTGATTGTGAGTTCACTCACGTAGCCCGTATGGATGTAGTCTCTCTTCTCTCTAAACCAGCAGGCAGGGAAGACTTGACCGCAACTTTTGAACATCTTCTGCCCCCAAATTGGCTTGGTGTTTAGTGGTCAGAGGGCTAGGGCAATAATTTCGGGTGTCGGTACCTAAGCCACAAAGTAAAACACGTTTGATTCGTTGGATTTTGTTGTTACAAGAATTTGAGGTAGAAATTAAGGATAGACGTGGCTGTAAAAATATTGTAGTTGATCACCTATCTAGGATGATAACTTAAAATGATGAGCAAGGCATGATTGATGATTTATTTCCATATGAAAATGCTTATGCTCTTAATGCTTCTATTACTCATTGGTAAGCGGATATTGTGAGTTTTCGTACCGAAAGACAATCTCGTAACCGATAACTTCTACAACGGTAAGAAGTTGTTAAGAGGTACGGGCTTACCAATCGAGAAGATAGATTGTTTCAAGAATAATTGTATGATCTACTGGAGAGACGATTCTGATATGAAAAGCTGCAAATTCTACATTGAACCTCGCTTTAAACCCGTTCGTCAAGGCAAAACAAAATGATAGAAGGCTCGTGTCTCGTACAAGAAGATGTACTATTTTCCATTAACTCCTCGTCTACAATGTTTGTACGCATCTAATGCTACAGCTAAAGATATGAGGTGGTATGCTGAACACGTGGTTGAAGATAATGTTATGTGCCACCCATCCGACTCAGAAGTTTCGAAGCATTTCAACAGACTCATCCAAGTTTCGCGGCTTAAATTCGAAATGTGAGATTGGATCTTAGGCAAATGGTTTCAACCATTTGAAAGTTTTGGAGCACAATCTTCATCGTGGCCCATCATAGTTACACCCTACAACTTGCCTCATTGGATGTGTATGAAAGAGCAGTTCATATTTCTGAGCATTCTTGTACCAGGGCCAAAGAATCCAAAAAATAAACTTGATGTGTTCTGCAACCTTTAATCGCCGAATTAAATCAGTAATCTCTTTGATTAGTTAACTCAATTGATCATAACATTTCTGAGACATGTGGTTCTCTGACTTCAAATTCATGAGATGGGAAACTAATAACAACTGAGTATGTCCCTCACACCCCAGATATAATGGTTGATTTCCAACTTTCAACATTTCGAAAAAAATTTAAGCCTCAAGGTTCAGCGACTCTTCCATATCGGCAACCACGTCAAAATCGAGACCAGCTGCATCTTGAACCATATTAATGCACGCACATGCTCGTTTATATTTTTCAATTGAAATCGGGTCAAAATCGACCCCCGTGCCTAAAATGATAGTATTTGTTTCATTTTTACGATTTTTCTATTTTTTTCAATTTTTTTTTATTTTGAAAAAACAAAAGGATTGAAAATTCCCCCAGAAAAAATCGAGGGGACCCGGCTGCCCTCGGTTTTTTCCAAGGGAATTTTCAGCCCCTCAGTTTTTTCAAAAT
>BMAC01000536.1:222380-243475 GCA_014905375.1 Phtheirospermum japonicum | reverse complement strand
TTATTATTATTATTATTATTATTATTATTATTATTATTATTATTATTATTATTATTATTTTAATAGTAAGGGTATTGTTGTATATTCATATCACAATTTTGGACTATTTGACAAAAGTATGCACTATTTGACTTAAAATTAGGGGTGTCAATCGTGTCGTGTTTCGTGTTCGCGGGTCGTGTTGAGACACAGGTATTACACGGTTGACACGAACACGAACACGACACGAATAATTATTCGTGTCAAAATACACGACAAGAACACGAACCTGTTTATTACACGGGTAACCCGACACGACGCGAAAAACTTATATAAGAAAGAAGTTCTCAATAGCTACTTGGTAAGAAAATATTTATATAAAAAAAAAAGATAACATGAAAATAACACGATCTTTGTCTTCTTTTGTTCGAAAGAAGTCCGAGTACCAAATCAAATTACATATCGAATTAGAAATCAAAATTAATCCTATTTACAAGAGATAGTTTATTAAATTACTATTATACCATTAAATTTAAATGGGTTAAATAGGTTAATCGGGTTTACACGCGGGTCAATCCGACCTGACCTATTTGTTTCGCGTGTTATTCGTGTCCGACACGAATAACATGCGAACCTGAGAAGGGTCATACCTGTACCTGCTAAATTCGTGTTCGGTTCGTGTCGGGTTATCGTGTCGGGTCGAAAATTGTCACCCCTACTTAAAATTGCAAGTAGAAGACTCATTGGCAAATGGAACTCCACTTGGAGGACTATTTTACAATTTCTCTTAAATATAATTAAAGAATTTACTATTGAAATTAGTGTATTTGTTATTAAAAATATTTAAAAATTTTATTGTTGTTATCAATATTTTATTTACCAAGAGATGAATAATATATTTACTATAATAACTGATTATATTTGTGAAACAAATGAAAATAGAATAATAAATTATATTATTGGGACGATGGGATAGTAACAAATATTTGTGTTTATGCTTCTGGGATTATGGAAATGGAGCCTCTCTATATTCCCATTTCCTTTTCTCTCTCTCTCTTTTTTTTTTTTCTCGAATTACAGATAGAAAAAGACACATTAGAATTGAAAATGTGAAAATGAAAAGTATGTTATATGAGTTAAGCAAGTGACTTTGAAAGCCTTGACTTGTTCTATTTTTAATTACACTTTGTCTTTTCTCCATCCAAAATTTATGGATTGGAAAAGCAGAGGATCTTGTCGGGAGCGAAACCTTCTCTATTTATTTATTGATTAGTTAAAGATTTAATTTTTCAGTTTAATTGTCATTCAATTTTTTAGTCCAAATGTATGAAATAAAATGATCACAACACTTTTATAGTAGTAGTTATTATTATTATTATTATTATAGAGTGGGCTGCCCCGCCACCTAGGAATATATTTTCCCGCGAGTCTTATTTCTTAAGCCAAAAATCTCTTGCTTCATGTCAAAAAAATTATTACTTTTAGGCAAAAAATCTCTTACTTAATGTTCGAGAATTTTTCGTGTAATTCTACGGTCAAGCATCCCTTGTACCCTGGTCGCATGTAACTCCAGAATGTGACACATGTCTATTTCTAAATATTCATCTTTTTTAAACTTAATAATAACATTATGTAATAGTCTAATATGCCACTTACTATTATAATTTTTAATTAAAATTATTCTAACTACTTAAATTCAAAAATAAGATATTAAATACTAAATAATTAATTAAATTTGAGTCTACCATTTATTGTAATTGCATTACTCAATAGATAAATATTTAAGCAAAATCCCAACAATTAATTATTATAATATTTCCAACAACAAACCATTATACTGTCCAAACAGCCACCATTCCTCCCGTCGGCTGCCTATGCATGCCCATTCTCCACCATCAGCGACGACGACCGACTGCTATGATAGTTTTTGGCTAGATATTTTTTTTTTATTTTTCATTTTTTTTTTTGGGAAATAGCATCAAATAAGAAATTCATATTATTTATATTACATAATAATTACATATCAACATTCTTGCAATCAAGAATTTTGTATTATTATTTATACTAGTGTAACACCCGTGTATTACACGAAATTTAAAAAAAATTAAATACAAAAAGTATTTGTGAAAACTATAAAGTTTTAAATTCAAAATAAAAAATTGAAATGATGTGTTCCCGTGCCATGTTCAATAAATTAATTATTATAATTATTAATTTATATTATATTTTAATATTTAGATTAGATTTATTAATAATTATATTTACATACTTATAAAAATTCAAAAGATGACACATTATCCATCCATTTCTAATCTATCAATTAATTATTATTAACTCATAATATATTTTTATGTTTAGGTTAATTTTTTTAATAATTATAATTACATACTTTAAATTTTTTAAAATGTGTCAAACTATCAAGCATTCTCGCATTGTGCCCTTGTCTAATCAATATTGATTATTATTGTCATATAATTTTATATTTTTATATTTAAATTGAATTCATTACTAATATCTAGTTACAGACTCCAATTATTGAAAATATATCATAATTAACCTGTATAGAATATTTAAATTTTCAAAAGTAAATTATTTCAAGTTTTATTATAAATAGAATTTATTTAATTATTCTCATAAATAAGTTTTCTTTATAATTAAAATTATTTCATATGTAATTTATCTTTTAATTAAAATACTTAATTTAGATTTTTTCTTCGAATTATATATGACTTATTTATATTTTTATATCAGGAGTATAAAAGAAAATTATTGAATAAGATAAAATATAATAAAATAAAATTATTAAGTTAGGCTAAATACAATAAAAATAACATATTAAACTAGGTAAGATACAATAAAAAGAAAATATTAAATTAGGTATATATTTGACTTTAATGACACATAAACCATTGAAGCACTAGATTTTTTTATTATCCAAGAGAAGCATACGAATTAGACACATATATTATGATGATTTTTCATTAATATATACTTGTTTAAACACCCGTGTATTACATGGGACTTATCAAAAGATAAATATAAAAAATATTTGTGATAATTACATAATTTTAAATTTAAAATAATGTATTCTCAACCCGCGCCATATACATGTCTATTATATTTATTAATTACTATAAATATTAAATAATTTTGTATTTGATATTTAAGTTAAATTCATTAATAATCTTAGTTACATACTTACAAAAATTAAGAAAGTGTCACATTCTAAATCATTGTCTAATATCTATTTTATTAATTATAATTATTAAATTATTTTATATTTTAATGTTTAGAATAAATTCGTTAATAATTATTAGTTATACACTTTGAGATATTAAAAAGATGTCATACTCTCAACCCGTGTCACATTGTACTGGTGCCTAATCAATTTTTATTAAGTATTACTATATAATTTAATATTTTTATGTTTAGATTGAATACATTACTAATATTTAGTTACATACTTAGAGAATTGTAAATAACTCATATTTTACCTATATAGAATATTTGAAACACCAAGAATAAAATTATTTTAAATTCTATTATCAATAAAATTTATTTAATTATTTTCACAATAAAGTTGTTTTTTGTATTTAAAATTATTTCATATGTAGTTTGACTTTTAATTAAAATAACTAATTTAGATCTTATCTACTAACTATACATGACTTATTTATATTTTTATATTTGGATAATCAAAGAAAAAAGTTAAATAAGAAAAAATATAATAAAATAATTAAATTAGGTAAGATATAATAAAAAGAAAAGTATTTAATTAGGTAATATTAGGTTCGGATGACACATAAGCAAACAAAGCACCAGAATTTTTTATTTTCCAAACGAAGCATACGAAGCAGCCACATAGGTTAGGAGGATTTTGCATTAATATATAGGGGTGATTACTAGTAATCATCTTGTACGGTGCGTGTGATGCACGGAATTTATATTAAGAAAATATTTTATATTTTAATTAATTATAAATCACAAAATAAATATGACAAAATAATAGGAGATATAAATATAAGTACAATTAAAATACAATATATAAAAATATAGTTTTACGATAAATAAGATGAAAATTCAATTTGATTATTTAAAAAATAAATCTCTTAATCCTATATAATCCACATAAAATGTATTAATATAATTTATAGACAATTTTTCATTCACTATATGCATATAATTTGAATGACCATTTTTTCTTCATAAACTTTACGCACCGAGGATAAGAAATTGGAAAATTAAAAAACTTAAACTCATATCTATATAATATAGGTCAATAACAATACCAACTGTTGGATCAATATTATATTATTATTTATTAATTATATATGATATATAAATGTAGAGGTTATTTACTACCATAAAAAATTTATAAATTTACTAAAGTATTAGTATTATATTTGAGGGGACTTCTACAATACCTTCGATGTACATTACCTTGATTTAATTATACACCATAAAATGTTAGTTGAAATCATCGACAATTGGGTTTAATGTATAACATATCAAAGATGTGAGAACTAAAAGATTGTCGGATGAATATTGTGTCTTTTTTTCTTTATTATTATTATTTTTCCATATTTGGCACAACAACTTTTTTCAATATACAAAATTAAAATTTTGAAAACTACTTTTTAAACTCAATATTGTTTCAAAAAAAGAGAAACTATTAATATACATATAAAAAATCTGAAAATCTGTAAAAACAAAAAATACTTAAAAACCTGAAATTATCTAGAATTGGAAAAATATATGTTAAAATATAAAACCTGAGAACTTTTTTGAAAATTATGAAAATACACTTTTGGGTTGATTTCTTATTTTATTTTTAGAATTAATATTAACTGTAAATAATGTTTATTTAATTTAAAGATTGTTAAATAAATTTTAGTTTTGAAAAAGAAATGCACATTTTATCCTCTTTCTATTTTAAATAATTCTTGTAATTCTTAAAATAATTTCATTTTAAAAAATAATTTATATTTTAGTGAATATAATATTTTATTTTATATAACATTTGCTCAGCAATTGTTAAAAAATAATTAAAAACATATAGTACGCACTAATTTCTATCCTTATATACTTGACGTGGCAAAATACTATTGAGTTAACATTGAAAGGAACGATACTATTAAAAATAACAAAGGCACCTTAGAGTTTTTCTATATTTTATATGGTTATAATTGTCTGACTAATAATAAAATGATAAATTATATATAATACTCATCATATTAATATGATTACATAATATATTATCTGGTTAAGTCGGCAATTATTTTTTGAGTAAGTAAGAAAGATAAAACACATAACACGTCTATAAAATAATAAAATATTAATAATAATACAAATTCCTTCAACTTTCTGATAATAAATTTGTTTTTTATTCTCACTCTTTTGATTTATTTAAAGCCTTCTAAGAGTTTTACATGTGTCATTTGAAAAATATTTATTTTTATTTTAATTAATTATAAGAATATGAGATAGTCTAGTATGCCTTTAATGTTATAAATATTAATTTTAGTTAAAAATAATAAACGTGCAATCAAGTAATAATTCTTAATTATTAATTGTATTACTAGCAATTCTCTTGGGCGATGTACGAAATGTATATATAAAATAATTATTAATAGTTATACTGCATAAAATAAATACAATTAAAATAATAGAATATTTAAACATAAGGACAATCGAATATAAACTATATCAAAATTAAAAAAAAAACAAATAATTTTATGATGAAAAAAAGTATAAGAACTAATTGATTTTTCTAAAATAAATTTTATAATCCTATATTATTCATATGAAATATATTAATATAATTTCTATAAACTTTTATAGTTCACTAAAGAACATATAATTTTAATTTTCAGTTTCTTTTTAGAAATTTTACGTGGTGGGAATAAGATGTGAACTTTAAATTAAAAAAAAATATCTAATGTAATTAAATAAAAGTACCATTATATTTATTATTTATACAATTCATTAAAAATCCCGTTGGATCAATATTACAATATTATTATCAAATTATATATAATATAGCAATTTAGAGCTTATTTACATACCAATAAAACAATAAACTTAAAAATTAGGACTGAGTTATGATTATATTTTATATGTTATACTTACCATACTAATAACAGTAATGACAAATTACTTATAAATACTAACATATTAATATGATTTACATAATCTCCTATTCGGTTAGTTCATAAATTATTTACTATGTAAGTAAAAAAGAAAACAACACATATTATGTCAATAAGATAATTAAATATACATAAAATATAATAATACGAATTCTGAAAATAAAATTATCACAAATGAGCTAAAAAATTATAAAAAATGAATACTAACAACCATCTTCATTTTCATCCCTTAAATTTACCAAATATCTAGAATTTCGTTTTATTCACATAACGATATTTTTTTCTATCCCACATAATATATATTAATTGGGATAGTATATATTTTTTTCTCGTTATATTCAAATAACGAAGATGTTTAAATTTATAAAATGTATATTTGAACGCACTCATATGCGTGTGGTATTGAGGGCGTATATATATTTGTATATATAAAATATGTAATTTTTTTAAATAATATTTCTTTTATATAAATATTTCTTAGATTTATTATGATTATTAAATTTTTCACTAACTACATAATATGCTATGAAAGTAATATTAATAATAACTAGAAATAACAAAATTAATAAAATAAGCCAAATTGTGTTGAGTAGAAATATTTCCGACAAGCGGTATTAGGGCAGAGGTGCCGGTAGGCTGGTGGACGGGCACCCCCTTATGCCCAAAGTAAAAAAAAAAAATGCTATAATTTTATTTTTTCGGTGGGTGAAAAAATTTCTGGCCGGCGACCGGAGGTGGCAAGCTGCCGAGCAGCCACCCCCTTATAATCAATATTTTATTTTTAATGTTATTATTATTAATATTACTATTATACAATTATTCAAATTATATAAGACATATTAATAAAATATATTTTTATATATTTTATTATTACTATTAAGATTATAAAAGTAATTTAATATTTATATTTTAATTTTATTACTAAGGGTGTATTTGTAGTTATATATTAAAGCCAAATAGGTGTACAACCCTTTACAAAGTCGTACAAAACCTTGTATAGATAAATTTTGATATTTTTACATCTGCACAAAAAATTAATGGCATTGATTGAATTTGGACAAGATTTAATGGTTAAAATTTATTTGCTTACAATAAGGTTCGTATAGTGGTACCTGACCGTAGATACACCCAAATTTCTTACTTGATGGACAATAACATCTTAATAGTAAAATTTCATTACTTGATTGATAAAGCTTTTTAATTGATGTGGAAATGTTATGTATTTCTTACTTATTAAACACGATTTTTATCTTATTGTAAAATAATAATAATAATAATAATAACAATAATAATAATAATAATCTTATTTGATAGTGAATATTATTATGTATTTCTTATTTAATATTATAACAGAAAGTGTTTTATTTGATGATAGCAAAATTTTCTTATTTCATTGCAAACAATTCTTACTTAATGTTCGATAATTTCTTACATAATTTTAGAGAGGTGATAAAACTTGGGTTTGTGAACGACACTTTTTGCAAAGACACCTTACAATTGGGAAAATAAAAGCTTGTGAAATGACTTACGAGCCCTTCTTTAAAAAATTTCAAAATCAAGCAAAAAATTCAATCACCAGTTGTGTGCCCTTTTTAAAAAATTGACTTTATGCACAACCTTTATTTATTTATTATTTTTATAATTCAAATCAGACTTTTTTTTAACAAGTGTGAATCTTACCAAATTAATTTCACCAACTATTATTTTACAGATCAAAATATGTAATTTCGTAATTGTATGCGTTCATGGTTCAACAAAAATAGTGACACAATGATGAACTAACTCACTTAGTTGTTTTTAACAGGAGTGTTTGTCTAGAAAATTCAAACCTTAAGCGGGTATTTGCAATATTAGAAGAGTTTATAAAATCTTATTCGATAACAAAAATATTGTTATATATTTTTTATTTCAAACAATAATTGAATTTTTTTTTACTCGATGATAACAAAAATTTCTTACTTATATTTTGAAATTTTTTTGGGCCCAATTTATTGTTTTGAGCAAAAATTAAAAATGAATGAAAAAAACTCATCGGAAATCTTTTTCGGTTTAGACAATGGTCGGCGGTGATTGACGGGAGTGGTGGTGATTGATATTATTATTATTATTATTATAGGGCATAAACTTGTAAATGTATATTAGAATCGAACTAAATTGCCTGTTGAATTGTTAATTGAAATATTTGACGAACCAAAGTTATTTTATGAAGTACCTCAATAACCCCTTTATTTTACTAAAGTTTTTCTTTGTTCTTGTCCATGATTCGGATGAAAATCTTGGAATATTTTTCTACTACAACTTTTTTTACATAACACACACACACAATTTTAAATTTCAAAAATTCAAATTGAATTGTACAAGATGTAAATATACAACTTGCGGTGCAGATGATTACCTGAGCCAGCAGTGCAATAAAGAACTTATGAAGTGTGTGAATGCGTTCGGGAGATCAGGTGCACCCTCGTTCGAAGGGAGTACGTGTGAAGTTGATGAAATTGTCAATGCCATTAACAATGCCATGAGAGCTGCTATTTTTGCAAGAAAAGTTTTTGGTAAACCTTAACACTAAATTTAATAATGTAATTTTCTTTTTATATCTCTCTCTGAGGCCAAACCTCAGTCAGACGTTGTTTTATAAACTTTCAAACTATTTTATATATGAACTTTGACTTGTATCACCGAAACACGAGATAAGTAATACCATGCTTTGTAACTCAAGTGGAAACATGAGTGGATACATGAGGGCGATATGTAATTCGCTGTTCTATTCTCATATTTTACATATGACAATTCGTACCAAATTAACCAATACAATTCGCTTCAAAAAAAATAAATAAATAAAGAGAGAGAGAGAGAGAGAGAGAGATGTACAATTTACCTCTGATTTGCAATCGAATCGACTGTCGCAAAACTTAATCTTAATCGAGAATAATCCGATTGAATTATGGTTCATGAACAGATAATTATATTAACCGGGTTTTAAAATAAAGTCAGTTTCAAGCGGTGGGACACCTCTAGAACTGAATAATAAGACACAAAATTCTTACATGCTTTGAGTACAATTATATTCAATTGCACAAGACCAAAAGTTGAAAATTGTCTAATCATGATTTCATAAAATTAAAAAGAAAAACCGGATGATATATTGAACTTAAGTTCTAAAGAGAATCTTAATTAGCAGATCGGATTACAAAACAATTATAATCAAGATATACATGTAATTAAATCATTAAGAAGATAAGACGTTTCCAATTACTAGTTATTAATTAGGGAGCAAGTCTTCTGTACGACGGCCACACGAGTCCTCTACAATGTGGCGGAGCCCAAACCCGCTCCAACCTCAAACCTATTCAATTCGGGTTTTGTATAAAAGTAAAAAATCGTTCCAATCCTACTATTTTTTTCCTTCTCCCCTGCTCTCTCCCTGCGATCGCAACCCTAATTCTCAAAATAAATCTCATCAAAAAGTCTAGCTGCCACCGCCCGCCACCGTCATGAAAGTATCACCGATTGATGAAGATTTAACGCAATAATTATTATCATCAATTTTTAATTTGAGTCAATATTTTGTTTGTTTGAATCTCAAACCTTCTTCTTCCGAGCCTCCACGCAACTCCAAAATCAAATACAACATTGGTTGTGGTATAGTATATCCTTATATTGCACCAAAACTCCAGAATCATCATTGAATTGACAAAAAATTAATTTTGTAGAAGGCGGCAATTCCATTGGATATTGGCGGCAGCAGCATGGGGCGGAGCAGACCTCATTGGATATATTGAAAAACACGTTATCGAATATTAGGAGGTTAAGCAGTACGAGAGTAGGGAAAAATATCTTGCCCACACTCGGATACCATTGGGGCGGCGTCGATGTTCAGTTCTAATAGAACGTCAGTTCATTTTTGCCTATTGCGATTTTGTTCATGACCTTAGTCTGTGGGATCTTTCGACATTGCGTATTTATGGTAGAAACTGCCACTTTTTCTACAAATTATGTCACTTTACGAATATTGTCACTTGTTATATTGTAAACTCTATTGCGTCTACAACTTGGTATGATTTATCATTTCTTGATGTGCAGTTATTTATTGGTTGAATAGTGCCACTATCTCTAAAAACATTGTCACTTCTCTTTACAAAGAACTACTATTTATTCCTTCTATTGAGATCTTGAATTTTACCCTTCTTTATCATTATAATTTTTTTTCTTTCGTTTTTTTTTGTCTTTTCTTAATTTTTGACTGGTCTCTTTTTTTCATATCTTTCTTCGATCACTCATTTCTTTTCATAACATGTCATCAATTTGAGTGGTTGTTCTAAAGAATATCTTGTAATAAAATTATTTTGATCACAGTCTACTTATTTTAAATTCTTAAAAGTATTCATGCATATATTTTTTTGTTCTTCTAATTATGTGTACATGACAGATGGGATGGCAACAAGTTGTTTACTTGAGTGAGCATGAACCGGTGAAGAATCAATCAAAGAAAAATTGAAAATGGGGAAAATGAAATAGCACAAAACCGAACCCCTACTAAAAATGTTGATTTGAAGAAGAAGATCGAGGTTAGAAAGAAGTCAGACACTGAGTTGAAGAGGAAAAAACAAGAAATTAGGTTTAGATTTGAACATTTCTAAATGTGAAAATATGATACTTTGATGTAAAATGCGATTTTGATGTTAATGTAAGTATATTGTGAGGTGAAGATGTTGGACATGTATTCACTGTTATTGTAAGACCTTATTTTGGTTTTGTCATAAAATAAGTGACATAATAGACTGAAACTCATTAATTGCAAGTGCTATCTTGTTTGGTTGAGTCATTCTGTTATGAAAAAAACGGTCACATTTTCACTAAAATGTGTCACTTTTTGATCAGAAAAGTGTCACTTTATAAATTATATTACTATAATCAGGTTGTATTTAACTTATATGTGACACTTTAAATTATATTATAAACAAGGATTTAAGTCACTTTCTCAATTAATACGGTCGATTTTTTTTTACCAAAAAGTACCACTTTTATAAATTATATTATGGGTCACTTTTCCATATAAAAGTGTTACTTTTGAACTGAAAACTACAACTTCTTGCACTAAAACTATCACCAAGAAAATCCAACATAATTAAATCTGATGTGTCCTAATCTAATGATGGACCTCTCGAAGTGTCGACAGACCAGGTCAGGATGAGCTGAATTGGTGACCTTAGTAGGAGGTAAGGCGAGGCGGAACGCAAGCATATAAGCCTGATAAAGATTGTCCTGACCTCATTCGGAGCCTTGGATAAGGTTTCAAGAGGTCATGTCAGGAATTAAGAGATCTTAGCGATAGAGTTGATATGTTTTCTAGAAATAAAGTTTCCAGGTCAGGTCGGTTTGTGTAACGGTCCGAGATGCGCGGGTTTTCTATTTTCGAGATCCCGGAAAGGCCCTACTGAGCAAAAACTATAAATATCTCAGCCCCAAGGCTGAGAGAGGTATAACATTCTAAGCATTCTTCTTCTGATTTTGCTTACTCTAATCTAGAACACTTAACTGACTTAAGCATCAGAGAGGTTTCCACCGGAAAACTTCCGGTGGTCCTTTCTAACATATTTTTTGAAGCAGGTCAGGATATTCCTAGGGAAGAAGCTGGTGTTCTTGGCGTAATTTTTAGGGCGGAACAATTGGCGCCGTCTATGGGAAAAAGGAGAACAAGGCTAAGACTTGAGAAAGCATGGCATCAGATGGACTCAGGTAAAATCTGGTGGCCAAAATGGGTGGTATGCCAAGTTCTGCTACGCTAACGGGCATGCCGGAGATAGCGGGGCCATCGCAAGTAACTACGCTGAACACAACACAATCCCCTCCAGGAGGGCCCCATCAAGCAGAAGGTGGGCCGTTGAATGATTCCTTTTTGAGGTAATTATCTGACCTAATCGGGAAAGCGGTAAAGGTGGTTGTGGAATTTTTTTTTACTGAACTATCATCACCACCCTCCAAAGTAAACCAGCCGCCGGAGACAGAGCCACCTCGCACGGCCTAGCGAATGTCCAGAGCTTCCCCCCATGAAGACGAAGAGAGATTTTCTGCTTCAGAAAGCGAAACTTCAAGCAAAACCAACCCAGACCTTACCGAGTAAATGCAGAATCTGCAACGAGAAGTTAGGGAAGTTAAACAAAAGATGGTGGGCGTGGTAGCAGGCCAAGCATGTCGGAGCAATCCGTTCATGAAGGCGGTCATGAAGGACGATCTCCCGACTTCTTATCATCCCAAGGTCTTTGAATATAATGGGACAACGGATCCGTGGGATCACCTGAGCCGATTCAAGATTGCAGCTACCTTGCACAAGTTTTTTGATGCGGTCATGTGTCGGGTTTTCCTACGACCTTTACAAAGTCAGCCTAGCTCTGGTTTAGACAGCTGCCCCCCCGCTCTATAAGCAACTTTGATGAGTTCAGTTCTGCATTCTTGTACCAGTTCACCAGTTGCAGGAAATATCAAAAAATGCCGCTGGAACTGTTCAGCTTGAAGCAAAAGGAAAACGAAAGCTTGCGTAGATATATCAAAAGTTTTACAGATGCCAAACTAGAGGTGCCTTTAGCCTATGAAGAGCTCTTGGTCAATGCTCTGGCCCAAGGGCTCAGGAAGGGAGAGTTCTTCAAATCGTTGGTGGTAAAGTCGGTACTGAAATTCGGAGAGCTCTTGGAGAGAGCGGAAAAGTACATCCACCCGGAAGAAGCCTTGAAGATAAAGGACGATGGAGAGAATCAGAGAGAACGACCCGATAGGGAAGATGGGGCACAAGTGAAGAAGCACAGGACTGATCTGGTAGGAGGTCGTCCTCGATTTGATAGGTATGCACCTTTGGCTTCACCTCAGGGAGAAATTATGCAGACAATCGAGGGACATCCCGACCTCAAATGGCCTAGAACATATTCCCAGAAGCCAAGAAAGGAAAAATCTGATCGATTCTATCGATATCATAATGAATATGGCCATGATACAGATGAATGCACACATTTAAAGGACGAGATAGAGAGAATGGTACAAGCGGGACACCTCAAGGGGTTTATACGAACAAGAAGGGATAGTTTCAGAGCTGACCCCCCTAAGAAGGATCAGTATCAGACCAGGCAAGGGAGAAATGTTGGTCGCTCAAGCGCTCAGAGAGAGAACCAACAGGTGCGAGGGGAAATTCTGATGATCACTGATGGTGAATGGGATGAGCATTCTCGACGAACCCAAAGTAGTTACGTACGGGTAACAAAAGGATTTGACCAGGAGAGCGCGAGAAGTTGGGCAAATAGTCCCGAGCCCAAATATATGTTTTGGATTTGAAGATGAGAATGGTATCTTAGCCCCTCATATGGATGCCCTGGTCATCACGACCACTGTTGTTAATTACAATGTGAGGCGAATCTTTGTAGACATGGGAAGTTAGGCAGATATCATATTCTACGATTGCTTTCGAAAATTAGATTTTAATGAAGAGCTGGAGGAAGTCACAACCTCATTGATCGATTTTGCAGGAGGAGCTTTGAAATGCGGGAGCTACGTATCAAAGACTGGTGGACAAAATGTTTAAAAACCAGATCGGGAGAAACATGAAAGTGTACGTAGACGACATGTTGGTTAAAAGTATTAAGGCAACGTCACACGTGGATGAATTGAGAGAAACCTTTGACATCCTGAGAAAATATAAGATGAGGCTAAACCCTAAGAAGTGTGCATTTGGGGTAAGAGCAGGAAAATTCTTGGGGTATATGGTTACGGAAAGAGGGATAGAGGCCATCCCGAAAAATTTCAGGGCTATCATGGATATGCCGCCTCTAAAAAACGTCAAGGAAGTCTAATGTTTGGCCAGGAAAATCAATGCGTTGAGCAGGTTTGTCTCCAGATCGGCAGAAAAGAGCTTCCCATTCTTCAGAGCATTACGAAAGAAGGTCGATTCAAGTGGGACAAGGAATATAAGGAGGCATTTCAAAAGCTGAAAGAGCACTTGGAAGGTATGTCATTATTGACTAAACCAATTGTGGGGGAGCCATTGATTTTATATATGTCTGTGGGGAACTTAGCGGTAAGCACGGTCTTACTTCGGGAAGAGGAAAAGTTGCAGAAACCAGTGTACTATTGGAGCAAGGTCTTACATGAGGCTGAACTTTGGTATGTAGAAATAGAGAGGGCCATGGTAGCCCTGGTTGGGACTGCCCGGAAACTCTGACCTTACTTCCTCTCCCACAAGATCATCATAGTTCGCACTAACTTACCTCTGAAGTCCATAATGAGTAAGCCAGAGGTTTCGAGAAGGTTGGTCAAATGGATAATCAAATTGAGCGAGTTCGACATGCATTCTGAAGGAAGGTTAGAAATTAAAGCTCAGGCATTAGCTGATTTTATGCAAGAAATGGCCAGCTCTGCCGAAGAAAATAAAGAGCACACAATCTACACAGATGGCTCAGTGGGAAACCAGGGGTGTGGCGCAGGAATAGTATTGGTAGACCCAGATGGAGTGACCACTGAGTACTCATTACGAATGAACTATTCTTTATCTATTAATGGACCGGAAGATGAAGAATTGTTGAGAGGAGTCCAGATGGAAAAGGAGTTGGGAGCAGAATGGATACGTGCAAATGTGGATTCGCAGCTTATTTGTAAGCAGACAAGAGGGGAATTTGAGACGAGGGAAGGGTAAATGCAATAATACATAGCTCTATTTTGTGAGCTGGCTAATACCTTGGGCGCCTTAGATATTCACCAAATCCTTAGAGAAGAAAATAGCCGAGCTTATTACCTGGCTAAGGTAGCCAGCTCAGCAACGGATTGTCAAGAAAGAGTGATCACCTTATTGATGGCACATCGGGAATATGGGGAAGAGGAGGTTAATGCATTAGAGGAAAGAGAGGAGGATAGGCGCTCTCCTCTTAAAGCATACTTGGATAAGGGAGAGCTACCAGAAGATAGAAGAGAAGTAACAAAGCTACGAATCAGGTCGGCCAGATTTTGCATAATCAAAGGAGAGCTGTTCGAAGAGGGTTTGGACAACCTCTCATGAAGTGTCTAAGCGCGAAGGTGGGCGTCCACATGCTCAAAGAAGTTCATGAGGGATATTGTGGTAATCATATGGGGGCTAGAGTTTTATCTAGTAAGATAATGCGGGCAGGCTACTTCTAGACGAGAATCAGGCAAGATGCGGAGAACTTTGTGAAAGAGTGCAAAAAGTTTCAAAAACACTCTCCACTTATGCACCGACCTGCAGAAGAGCTCATAACAATGATCTCCCCCTTCCCCTTTTCCAAGTGGGGAATAGATCTTCTGGGACCTTTCCCCACAGCTCCTGCTCAGAAAAAATTCTTTATCGTGGCCATTGACTATTTCAGTAAGTGGTTTGAGGCTGAAGCCTTAGCGAAAATTATGGAAGAAGCGGTAATAGGCTTTTTGTTGAAGAATATAGTGTGCCAGTTCAGAATCCCGAGGATCTTAGTGTCCGATAATGGCACGTAGTTCGTGGGAGCTCGGATTCGAGCCTGGTGCACGAAGATGAAGATAGAACAGCATTTCACGTCTGTTTACCACCCTCAGGTAAATGGTTAGGTTGAGGTGACTAATTGAATCCTGGTGCAGGGGATTAAGGCACATTTAGAAAGGTCAGGAGGCAAATAGGTGGAGGAGCTCAGTTTAATCCTATGGGCCTATCGAACTAACCCCAAGGAAAGAACTAGAGAAACATCATTTAGCCTTGTATATGGCATGGATGTCGTAATTTTAGCCCTGATTGGTTAAGGGCGTATGCCCCAAAATCCTGACCTGATTGTCAGTGAAGTTTTAGCCCTGATTGGCTAAGGGCGGGTGCCTAAAAAATCCTGACCTGATTGTCAGTGAAATTTTAGCCTTGATTGCCTAAGGGCAGATACCCCAAAAATCCTGACCTGATTATCAGTGAAATCTTATCCCTTATTGGCTAAGGGCGGATGCCCTAAAATCCAGACTTGATTGTCAGTGAAATTTTAGCCCTGATTGGCTAAGGGCGGATGCCCCAAAAATCCTGACCTGATTGTCAGCGAAACTTTAGCCCTGATTGCTAAGGGCGGATGCCCCAAAGAATCTTGACCTGATTGTCAGCGAAATTTTAGCCCTGATTGGCTAAGGGCGGATGCCCCAAAAATCCTGACTTGATTGTCAGTGAATTTTTAGCCCTGATTGGATAAGGGCGGATGCCCCAAAAATCCTAACCTGATTGTCAGTGAAATGATAGCCCTAATTGGATAAGGGCGGATGCCCCAAAAATCCTGACCTGATTATCAGTGAAATTCTAGCCCTGATTGGCTAAGGGCGGATGCCCCGAAATACCTGACCTGATTGTCATTAGAATATTTAGCCCTGATCGCCTAAGGGACGGACATCCCTGACTTAACTTGATAATCAGTTAAAAGCACGGGCCCCAAACTTTATTTTAAGCCCTGATCTAATCTTGAGGATTAAAACGCACCCCAGATGCTAGGGGTTTGGGACAAAGGACCCGTTGTGGAGAACACCCAGAACATATTGAAATAAAAATGTTATTTTAACTCAATAAGATCCAAGTACATAAGGAAAGATCACGGAAAATGCAGAAATGAAAATACAAACAAAATTAAATTAAAAAGCATCATAGGTGGGATGAAGGTGCCCTCCGATCAGAATCCAAAACCCGTTGTAAGCGCCACAGCTCACGCTCAGTCTCGTGAAGGCGTTGACGGTACTTGTCCGCCTGTTTAGTCGTAGATTGAGCTTCGCCGACGGCCGTGGTCAACCGGCAGACCGACTCAAGCAGATTAGCCTTTTCCTCTTGGAGTTGATGGTTGAATTAGCGGAGTTCGGACAACTCACGCTTGTAGTGGTGTTTCATTTGTCTCTTCCTCTCTAAAAGTTTGCATAATTGGGAAAAAATTTCACAAAGCACGGCAATTGTTTCTGAAACATTGAAGTCTTCAGTAAAAAACGCAAGATTTTTCCTTTTCAAAGTATCAATTTCCTCGAGTAAAGAAGACGGATCCATGACAGAAAATATGCACCAATAAGAAAAAGAAGAGGATTTTATAGATAAAGAAAAAGGTTCAGAAGGTACTAGGGTTCCCTGAATTCATGGAAACCCTAAATATATATACAGACAAGATAGAAAAAAGACAAAAATATTGTTCAAACAGTTACAGACTTGTAGTCAAAAAACAAAGTAGTCACAATCCTACAAACAAGCAACCTAAGCCCCATAATACGATGTGTCCATCTCTCCACTAGCTAGCTCCACAGCCCTGGAAACTTCTCCAAAATCTTTCTCGAAATGGGTATTGCCCTGGAGCTCACCCAAGTTAGCAAATATGGGAGAAGTTGCAGTCGCTGGAAAAAGCCAAGGCCAGCGACTGCTCGGGGAGGGGAGAGGAAGCGGAAGAGGAGGAACAGAAGACTTGGCAGATGTACTCAGCAAATTCAGGGCCCCCGAGCTGGTGAAGCCGATCATCCTCAGGGACGTGGGAGAAGGTAGTAGGCTCCAGAGGGGTTTCCAGGGGAACAGAGCGGTCAAAGGGAACCGAGGGGCTCTCGGCAGACCACTTGGCTTGAGCATCCAGCCTAAGGTGATAATTGACCTCAACCTCGGGCACCATGATGTCATACAGCTCGGTAGAGCCAAGGAAGGCCCGCCGAGTTATCTCCCTGGTCAGCTAGATGAGCCTCTGACCATCCTTAAAATTGAGGAATTCAACCCGGACCTCAGCATGTCCTTCGGTTCGGCCCCTGGTTTCACCGTCAGCTTCCCCCTTAGCTCGCGCACGCTGGAGCTTATGTTTAAATTCCTCCTCCCTTATCATCGCCAGATCTTAGCACTTCCCTTCGGACTCTTTGGCCTCTTGCAGCTCGGGTCGAGAAATTTCAAGCTCAGCCTTAGCAGCCTTCAGCTCGTTCTCAGCAGCCTTTAGCCTTGCGTGAGAATTGTGCAGCTCAGTTTTCCTCTCCTTCACCAGGGTATTCAACCTTTTTTCTCGCTCTTGTAAGGCTGCATATTTCTTGGATAGGTCGGCGTTCACCATGGAACCCTGAGCTCGTGCCAAAAGGTATACTCTCTTCATCGCGGCCTGGGAAGAAAAGAGGAATGATGAAAAGGGAAAAAGGGGGAATGAGAATAGTGATCAAAGTGGTGCAACCCTTACTCGAGCCTCGTCTTGGAAATAAGACTCCATGAGTTCGTGATATGGCCACTTATCCACGGTCGAGTGATCAACAGGAGGCTATTGCCCCATGACGAATTGAACTGCCACGTCTCCAGGGCAGTTCAAGACAGAAGAACCGATGAAGAAATCCTGGTTGGGAACGCTTATTGGGGGTCTCAGTGTAGACGCCCCTTGACCAGATCGAGCACGCTTCCGTAGAACCAACGCTTGCTCATCTTCTAAGTGGGAAGGAATGGTCAGGTCGAAGGCCGGGCTGGCCAACTGCCTAGGAGGGGTTGTTCTCTCCAACCTCGTGGGGCCCTCCGACCTCGTCGGGACTCCCAACAACGGCCACAACATGTACCGTCATCCTTTTCCTGATTACTCCTACCCTAATCTCGTTGAAACCCAAAGACCTAGCGATATAAATGAACTCAATTACGACAATAAAAAAAACCTTACCTCGATTGAATTGATTGAACAAAAATATGAGAAACTAAATGCTCTCCTGAGAAAGCTCCAGGTATATATGAGATTCTATAGTATTTTTCTCCTTTAACTTGTTTCCACTAGCAAATAGTTAAAAGCATGTCTGATAAATGATAATAGTTGGCACCTCTGTTTACTTGAGAATGCTCATGAAGAATCGAAGGCCATTACCAAGGCTGCAGCTATGAAAGGTATCACCATGAAAATTCAAGTCTAATATATTAATTTATCTGAGTTGACCTTTTGACTTGACTTTTAAATATGAAGAAATCAAGAAACAAATGGAAAAGGACATTGATGAAGTTGGAACAATTGCCCGTTCTATCAAATCAAAAATCGAGGAGCTCGACAGAGAGGTGAGGTAATATAATAATAATAATAATAATAATAATAATAATAATAATAATAATAATAATAAAGTGCATGTATTATTGAAATTTGGTTATTAAGATATCTTCTGATAATTTTTTTGTTCTTGTCAAGAACATAGCTAATCGACAAAAGCGAGGATGTGGACAAGGATCGGCGGTTGACAGATCAAGAACATCAACAACAATGTTGTTTCACCCAAAAATACTGAGCACTAAGAAAATGCACCTCCGCCCGAGAATATCCCGACCTACTACACAAAAACACGTTAGAAAGGACCATCGGGGGTTTTTCCAGTGGAAACCTCTCTGATGCTTAAGTTAGTAAGCATTTTGATCGGAATAATCTAAAGCAAGAAGAGTAGACTGGTAAAAATCATACCTCTCTCAGCCTCAATGCTGAGATATATATAGTTTTCGCCCAGTGGGGACCTCTTCCGGGATCTCGGAAACAGAAAACCTGCGAATCTGGGGTCGTTATATGGGCTGACCTGACCTGGAAGATTCCTTTCAGTACCCAGGTCAGCTCTATCCAGTGGGTCCCTCTCCGGGATCTCAGAAATAGAACCCGTGGATCTGGGGCCTTTACATGGCCTGACCTGACATGACCTGAAAGCTTCATCGTAGGACACAAGTCAGGCCTGTCTAGTAGGGTCTCCCAATATTAATCCTGACCCTCTCGCTAAGGCCAAGACAATTTTCCGTCAAGTCGTGACTTACAACTTGGTCCTATTCAGGTCAGGCAGTCCAGCTCATTCTAACCAGTCTTCGCCATAGCTTCGGGGAAGCTAGGCACCAATTCAGGCCATACCAACTAGTTCCCCCCCAACTGGTTGGGTAAGAGCTGGACTTATTATTGTTTCTTAATCATGACGATTGAAAACCATGCGCCTCTTAGGATTCCCCGCTCTGACGCGCATTAAATGCACACATCCCATGAGATCTTTTCCATATAAATCGCGCCTTTTCAGGGAAGGACCGCAATGTTACCTATTCCACCTCGGCAATCATAATCCCCAACGTGTCTCCTCGAGTAATGCACCCCACACACATTAAAAGAACAAATACCGCCAAATTCCTAAAAATTCCTTTTCTAAGTATATCTTCCATCTTCCTTTCTTATTCATCTAATTTCAAACCTTTTCATCTGCGCATTCACTCAGAACATATACGACTCCTCCTTTACCTTTCCGTCAAGGTTCAATTTCTTTTAGAAAAAAAACCAGGTATTTTTCTTATCCCCCTGTATATACTCTTCAATTATGTCAGCTTCTATTTCACTCTCCCTTTCCGCCATGGAGGGCTCCCCAGAAACTTCGACATCCACCGTAAATCTATCTTTCGTAGAGTCGCCTCCGGCAACCCTCCCGGAGGAACAACCTCTAGCTATTCACGGTCATTCCCGTGATAACGTAGCCTCCATTGTCAGCAATCGAACCCTCAGAAACATACGCTCCAAATTTCCCATTTCAGACGATTTTATTTTTACAAACCCTGCTTCTAGCGAAAGGGCGTCGTCTCCTCCTCCACGCCACTTAACCTTCTTCGTAGATAAATTTCATGCAGGCCTATGTTTTCCGGTCCACCCTTTTATTTTGGCGGTGTCTCAGATGTACCAAATCCCGGTGCATCAATTTGTGCCCAACGCTTTTAGGGTTATGACCGGGTTTCACTTAGCGGCCCAATTTTTTGGAATTACCCCTACAGCTCAACTGTTTTATTCCCTCTTCTAAGCCAAGAGCTCCTCTGGCTTCTTCTACTTGTCTGCCTGACCTTATGTCCGCTTCCTGGTCGGTATGCCTTCTTCCAACAAGGTGATTCAAGCTTTTGTGTTGCCTACTTATGAAAATTTGTCAAAAGATCAATAGCTTGCCCGCAAGAGAACGGGGTCGCGCGTAGTTTTGCAACTTGACTCGAGTCGTTTCTCGAGGAATATACAATCG
>BMAC01000536.1:158703-210949 GCA_014905375.1 Phtheirospermum japonicum | reverse complement strand
GAACAAATATTGAAAACTACTACTTAATTCCATAAATTAAACTAAGAAAGGGAATAAAAAGGTTTAGAGTACTTATTAAACTAGAAAGCGTAGTAAATTCTCCAGCTACTCCGGAGGGGTGAATGATCTTGGTCGAAGAACTGATCACGATCGGACAGTTGAAGCTTGGTGATCCACGAATCTTCAATCTTGATCACTTGTTYTTATTGGGATGAGGATGGTGTTGTTCTCGAACCTTACGATCAAGAATTCAGTGTATATGGGTATGAGAGTGTGTTTTGGGGCGGACTTGGAAGGGTTTAAATAGATTTCTCTTGACTTGGAGCATAAGAAACCCTAAAATTTCCGATTCTGGGCCGTCGCATCGACGGTGCGTTGACTGACGCGTGCTGGTGCTCGGCGTCGGTGCTGCCTGGCGCGCGCGTCGGCTAGACGGGTGCGTCGATGGAATGTGTCGACATCGACGCTTCAGCAAGTAGCGTCGACGTTGCGCCGACATAGATGCGTCGACATCGATGCTTCAGCAAGTAGTGTCGACGTTGCGTCGGTCATAGATGCGTCGACATCGACGCTTCAGCAAGTAGCGTCGACTGACGTAGGTCATGACTCGCGTCGACGGAGCGTCGACGGTCGCGTCAGTCGACGCGGCTGTGCGTTTCCTCCGTCTCCTTCTATCTGTTTGCTACTCGTTCACCGGAAAGCTCGTTCTCCATTTCGCGAGTATCAACTTCATCTAATTATGCGCCGAACTTGTCCGGTACTTAGCTGTAAAGTGAAAAACCACAAATAATTACTTATTTGCATCAATCTAGATCAAAACGCGGTAAAATAAGCTGAGAATACAAATATACGAAATCGAGCTAAAACTACCCAACTTATACCAAAAACAAAAGGAAAAAACAAGCTATAAACCTACTAAAAATAAGGACAAATATGTGCTAATCACAAGGCCTGGAAGAAGATGTTCTTTTTTGTTTAATGCTCGGGGGATTGGTGCTTTTCCCCTGTCTCCATCAGTATCTTACCCCGACATACACACTTGTTCAAGGGAGATAGACCTCCGCACTTGGCTAAGAAAATCGCCACTCTTAACCAGAACATTTTCCATTTATCCTAACTTCTCAAGCCTGACCTCCTGAATTCTTTAATTCTCAGCAAGAGAACAGACCATTGCCTTCTGACATCGGTATATTCGAAAGCTGACCAGTTCCTCCATCCTTTTTGTGCTATAAGAAACGTCACTACAAACGCGAATGGGCTGAACTCCATTAACTTAATAGGCAACTTTAAGAGGAAAAAGTCGACCTTCTTGGGTCGGTGTGTCGTCTAACTGTCGCCGCTGGCAAAGCACATTCTGCGTCCACCCGAGCAGATGGATATCGCCAACGTCTCTATGAGACTGAACGCGAGCTATAGCGAGTTCGCCAAGGGTTATCTTCCGACAGGAGGACCTCCTCCGCTCGCCCATGACGTCTATCACTGCTCTTAATTTATATTTTGTTATCTGCTTTCCATGTATTCCTCCTTTGTGATGTCAATAAAGCTTTCTGCAGAATAAGAATAATTTCTCTATTCTTCTTGTATTCCAGGCCAAGCTGTAATATTTATGAATAATCGTAGTTATTTTTCTATAACCAATCTTGGCTATAAATACTTAATTACCCATCAGAATGCAAAAAACGGGCCATGTGCCTTTTAGGTCGGGAAAGCAAGGACACTAATCTTTAGCCAATTTTGCCTTTTCTGGCAATTTAGATCAGGAAAGTTGGGGCATCCACCCCTAGCCCATCCTGGCCATTTCTGACGATAAGGTCCGGAAAGTTGGGGCTACGACCTTAGCCAATCCTAGCTTTTACTGATGATCAGGTCAGAAAAGTTGGGGCAATCTCCCTTTAGCCAATTCTGGCTTAAAAATTTTAAACTGACAATCAGGTCAGGAGTTTTATGGGCATCGCGCTTTAGCCAATCCTGGCTTTAAAATTTTAAACTGACAATCATGTTAAAAATTTTATGGGCATCAGCCCTTAGCCAATCCTGGCATTAAAATTTTAAACTGACAATCAGGTCAGGAATTTTATGGGCATCCGCCCTTAGCCAATCCTGGCATTAAAATTTTAAACAGACAATCGAGTTAGGAATTTTACGGGCATCCACCCTTAGCGATTCCTGGCGTAAAAATTTTAAACTGACAATCAGGTCAGGAATTTTATTGGCATCCACCCTTAGCCAATCCTGGCCGTGTTTCATACATAATATTTTCGCAAGTTAGATATGTTCCAGGCTCGTGGTAGTTTGATCCCATCTAACTGTTCCAACTCATACGCTCCACCCTATAGGATTTTTGTAACCTTGAAAGGCCCTTGCCAGGTAGCATCCAGCTTGCCTTTTGCTTTCCCTAAATCATATCCGCGAAGGACTAAATCTCCCACTTCGAAATGTCTTTTGATTACAGATTTATCAAAGGCTACTTTGACTCGCCCCCTAACGTGCTCCATTCTAACGGCAGCTCTTTCCCTCTACCAAGTCCAGGGCATCCTGTATCAATAGCTCATTTTGTTCCTCAGTAAAGTTCTGAACTCTATGGGTTTCCATACTGATCTCTGCAGGGACCACAACATCCATGCCATAAACCAGACTGAATGGATTTTCTCTGGTGCTCTCCTTGGGATTAGTCCTGTACTCCCACATGATTTAAGTGAGCTCCTCTACCCACTTGCCTCCTGATATTTCTAAGCGTGCCTTGATTCCTTGTACGAGGATGCGATTGGTTACTTCAACTTGGCCATTGGCTTGCGGATGGTAAACAGATGTGAAATGTTGATCAATTTTCATCTGAGCACACCAAGCTCTGATTCTGGCTCCCATGAACTGAGTGCCATTATCTGAGACTAAGATCCCTGGGATGCCAAACCGACACATTATGTTTTTCCATAAAAAGCCCATTACCGCATCCTCTGTAATTTTTGCCAAAGCTTCAGCCTCCACCCATTTGCTGAAATAATCGATGGCCACAATCAAGAACTTCTTTTGGGCGGGGGCTGTGGGGAATGGTCCTACCAGATCTATCCCCCATTTGGCAAACGGGAAAGGAGAGCTCATTATCATGAGCTCCTCTGCAGGCCTGTGTATCAAGGGTGAGTTCTTCTGACACTTATCACATGCTCGAACAAAATCCTCTGCCTCCTTCCTCAGTTGTGTCCAAAAGTAGCCTGCTCTCAAGATCTTGCTTGACAAGGCTCTGGCCCCCATGTGATTGCCACAGCATCCCTCATGGATTTCTTTAAGGACATAGGTGCCCTCCCCTAAGCTTAGGCACCGTAAAAGGGGATGCCTAAACCCCCTACGGAACAGTTCTCCCTTAATCAAACAAAACCGGGATGACCCGGTCCTTAATTTCATTGCTTCTCTCTTGCTCTCAGGAAACTCTCCTTTCTCCAGATATTCTTTGATAGGAGAGCGCCAATCTTCTCCTTCATCCACTGAGCATACCCTCTCCTCTCTGAATTCCTGATATGCCATTAATAGAGTGATCATCCTTTCCTGACAATCCACCGCTGAACTGGCCACTTTAGCTAAGTAATCTGCCCTTGTGTTTCCCTCTCTGGGGATTTGGAGGATAGTCAGAGTCCCCATGGCACTAGCTAACTCTCGAATCTGGGCTAAGTATTTTTGCATATGCTTGTCTCTTATCTCAAATTCTCCATTTACCTGCCTACATACGAGCTGCGAATCCACTCTTGCGCATACCTGCTCTGCCCCCAAATCCTTTGCCATCTGAATTCCCCTCAAGAGAGCTTCATACTCTTCCGCGTTATTAGACAAGGGATAGTTCATCTGTATTGCATACTCAGTGGTTACACCTGTCGGGTCAGTCAACACTATGCCCGCACCACAGCCTAGGCTTCCTATCGAATCATCTGTATAAATTGTCCACTCCTTCTTGTCCTCAGGAGAGCTGGTCATTTCTTGCATAAAATCAGCCAACGCCTGGGCTTTAATGGCTGTCCTTGATTCGAACTTTTGTGTACCTACTTATAAATATTTGTCAAATTTTTAAAAGCTCACCCGCAAGAGAACGGGATCGCGTGTAGGTTGGTAAGTTTAACCGAATCGTCTCTCAAGGAAAACTAGGCTCGGAAGTTTGTTTTGTGTTTGTTGTTCACGAATAAGAAAATAAGAAAAATAACACACGGTTGGGGTTTTGTTTGAGAATTTTAAGAACTAAAAATTAATTAAACTAAGAGCAATAAATTAAATCTAAAGATTAATTTGATTATAACCTAATAAATTAGATCTAGAGATTGTTTAAACTAAGAATTAATTATCTAAAAACCTAAGATTAATTTAACTAAGAGAAATTGGATCTAGAATTTATTTATAAATTAATTGATTTTTAAAACAATAAAGAAAACTAGGGTTCTAGAGCTTTGATTCGTCTCCACGATCACTTGGGTATCCCCAATTGATGGTTCACAACGAGTCTAGACTCTAGACCCATTAGATCTAGCCTATAATTATCAACATAATCACAATCCCAATCGCAACACAATCAAAATATCAATTCGTCATGGAAGCAATAATTATTAATTAAACTAATTAAAAGCATGCAAATAAATTAAAAGCGAAAGAAACAATTACTTACTAGTTAAACCAAGAAGATCCGCAGCGTTCTGGTGTAGAAATCCACGAACTAATATTAATCTAAACTAACTAGGAGCTAATCTAAACTAATCCTAAAAATGAGAGACTTAAAACTTAAATTATGAAGAGAAACTAAGAAAATAACTCGACACTCGTCGGGGTTGTCAGCCCCTAAGAGGCCTTAGAAACCATAGGAAAAGTAAAAAGTAGGAAAAGTGACCTAAACTATGCTAAAGTATGCTTGAAATCCGAATTATGGGGGTATTTATAGTTGTGGGATGATTTTAGGCCGAAATCAGGCTTTTATGTCGGTTCTGGGCCTTTTTAACGGAAGCGTTAACGGTAAGGTAGCGGCAGTAATCGCTATAGAAAGCTAACGTTAGTTCTTCAATTCAGCGCCACTGCCTTTCAATGATACTATAACGGTTCCAGATGGAATAACCATTATAGAAAACTGGCAGTTTCAAATTCTTGCTACTTCTTCGCCGGGAAGCTCGATCTTTGCCTCTCGATCATCATACTTCATCTTTTACGTGCTGAACTCTTCCGATTACTTAGCTATAAGGTGAAAAACAACAAAATATGACCTAATTCCCTCAATTATGATCAAAAACGGTAAAATAAGTTGGAGATACAAATGTACGAAATTAAGCTTATACTACCCAACTTATACCAAAAAGAATAAGAAAAATAAACTACATACCTACTAAAACTCAAGACAAATTAGTGCTAATCAACTACCCCAGGAACTTCCCAACTCTTACCCCAAATGCGCACTTTTTGGGGTTGAGCTTCATCCTGTATCTTCTCAAGGTGTCAAAAGTTTCCTTTAGATCATCCACATGCGAGTCTGCCTTCACTCTCTTGACTAACATGTCATCGACGTATGCCTCCATGTTCCTTCCCAGCTGGGCTTTAAACATCTTATCCACCAATCACTGATATGTGGCGCCCGCATTCTTGAACCTAAATGGCATGACCACATAGCAATAGGTCCCCTTTGGGGTTATAAACTGACCCGCTTCGAGTCCTCCTCAGCTAGTCTGATCTGATGGTACCCTTGTGAGGCATCCATCATGCTTAATAGCTCACAACCAGACGTGGAGTCAGCCAATTGGTCTATCCTTGGCAACGGGTAATGGCCCTTAGGCTAGGCATGATTGATGTCTCGAAAATCTATACACATACGCCAATCTTCCGGGGTTTTGGGACCAATACCGCGTTGGAAAGCCACTCATGGAATTGTATTTCTTGAATGTGCTTAGCTTTCAACAATTTTTCGGCTTCAGCTTTGATGATTGCCTCCTTTTCAGGGCCAAAGTTACACTTCCTCTGTTTAACTAGCTTTTCTCCAAGGCTGATATTGAGGCGGTGTTCAACGACTATCGGGTCTATCCCCACCAGATCTTGAGGAGACCAAGCAAAAACATCAACATTGGTTCTCAAAATTTGGACCAGGTCTACCAGAATTTCTTGTCTCAGGGTCGTTCCCACTCTCACAACTCTACTATCATCCCCTGGGACCACCTCTTCCATCATCAAACCCTCCTCTCGCTGGGTCAGCTTTGGAATAGTGTTCTCCGTTCTGGCTCTCTTATTTTGTCTCTCCTCTTCATTACGTCAGATACACTTGACGTACGCTTGTCTAGACGTATACTGGTCACCCTTAACTTCACCTGTTCCATCTTGAGCGGGGAACTTCAACTTCATATGGTACACCAAGATCACCGCCTTGAATTGGCTCAGGGATGGTCGTCCCAGGATAACATTATATGAAGATGGTGCATCCACTACCAGGAATTGCACCGTCTTAGTTAACCTATACGGCTCTTCTCCCAATGTTACAAAAAGCCTCACTGCCCCTAAAGGCTTTAAAGCTCCTCCTGCAAACCCTACCAACGAAGTTGTCACCTCTTCCATTTCCACATATGGTCTTAACTTTCGATAATAGTCATAGAACAGGATATCAGCCAAGCTCTCTGTCTCCATAAATACCCATGTGAGGAGCCAAGATGCCATTCTCATCCTCTGATCCAAAACATATACTTTGGCTTGGGGTTATCTGACCAACCTCTTGTGATTTCTTGACTAGGTCCTTTGCGGCTTGGACATAGCTGTTCTGGGTTCGTCTAGAATGCTCATCCCACTAACCTCCTGTGATCATTAGGATTTCAACTCGTACAACCTGAGCTTGGTCACTCCGTCTCCCACTGTTTCGTCAATTATCTTGCTCATGCTTATTCCCTTGGGGCCGATCTTGCCTGCGAGAGTCAGACTTGGGCTCCTCCCTCCTCATCTGCACATACTCCTTGAGGTACTCTACTTGCACCAGCCTTTTTATCTCTTCTTTGAGGTTGGTGCACTGATCTGTATCATGACCGTACTCATTATGGTAATGGCAAATCGGTCAGATCATTCCTTCCTTGGCTTCTGGGAATAAATTTCGGGCCATTTGAGATTAGGGTGTCGCTCGATTGCTTGTAGAATCTCCCCTTAAGGTGTAGCCAGAGGTGTGTACCTGTCAAAACGGGGCCGTCCTCCAACCAGGTCAGTTCTGGGTTTTTTCGTCGGAGTTCTTTCCTCCTTATCAGGTCGTTCCCTTCTCTTCTATCCATATTCTTTGATCCTCAAGGCCTCCTCTAGATGAATGTACTTCTCTGCTCATTCCAAGAGCTCTCCAAATTTCAGCACTAGCTTGACGACCAGCGACTGAAAAAATTCTCCTCTCCTGAGCCCCTGTGCTAATGCGTTAACCAGGAACTCCTCAGATGATGATGGCACTTCATGTTTTGCATCTGTGAATCATTTGATGTATGTGCGTAGATTTTCATTTTCCTTCTGTTTCAAGCTGAATAATTCCAGCGACATTTTCTGGTACATCTGACAGCTGGTAAATTGATGCAGGAATGCCGATCTGAACTCGTCAAAATTGCTTATAGAGCGCGACGGCAGCTGGCTGAACCAGAGCTAGGCCAATTTTGTAAAGGTCGTCAGGAAGACTCGGCAGATGACCGCGTCTCAGAATTTGTGCAAAGTCACCGCGATCTCAAATCAGCTCAGGGGACCCCACGGGTCTATTGTCCCATTGTATTCAAAGCCCATGGACCTGTAAGAGGCTGGTATATCATCGTGCATAACCATCTCCATAAACGGTGTACCCCTCCGCGCCGGCACCACACCCGTGTTCGCCATCTTCCTTTTGAACTCCCTGACCTCTTTCCGCAAGTTTTGCATCTTCTCAGTGAGGTCTGGGTTGGTTTTGCTTGATGTTTCACTTTCTGAGGCAGAGAAACTCTCCTCCTCCTCTTGCAGGGGGGTTTTGACCGTGCGTTGGGTTGCTCGCGGTGGTTCCGTCTCCGGCGGCGGGACTGTCTTGGATGGGGGTGCTTTGAACGGGGTTGTTGAGAACTCGGCGAACTTCCTTTCCACAGCAACTTCCACGGCCTTACCGATTAGGTCGGACAGTTGTCTGAGAAAGGAACCATTCAGCAATTCGGCATCGACTTGTGCGGACCCACTAGGGGGAGGTTGCGCTGCGCTGGTCGTGCTGCTGTCGATGGTCCTGCCGCTTGACGGTCCCTGCCGTGTTGGGCGCACCCGTCGAAGTGGCTGAGCATGGTGTGCCACCCAACTCTGCCACCAAATTCCAATGGAGTCCATTTGAAGCCATGTCTTATCTCACGTCTAAGCTACAAATTTCGCACAGACGGCGCCAATTGTTTCACCTAAAAATACTGACCACTAAGAAACTGCATCTCCACCCGAGAATATCCCAACCTGCTACACAAAAACACGTTAAAAAGGACCACCGGGGGTTTTCCAGTGGAAACCTCTCCGATTATTAAGTCAGTAAGCATTTTGATCGGAATAATCTAAAGCAAGAATAGTAGACTGGTAAAAATCATACCTCTCTCAGTCTCAATGCTGAGATATATATATAGTTTTTTCCCAGTGGGGACCTCTCCTGGGATCTCGGAAACAGAAAACCCGCAAATCTAGGGTCATTATATGGGCTGACCTGACCTGGAAGCTTCGTTTCAGTACCCAGGTCAGCTCTTTCCAGTGGGTCCTCCTCGCTAGAAGCAGGGTTTGTAAAAATTAAATCGTCTGAAATGGGAAATTTGGAGCGTATATTTCTGAGGGTTTGATTGCTGAAAATGGAGGCTATGTTATCACGGGAAGGACCGGGAAGAGCTAGAGGCTGTTCCTCCAGGAGGGTCGTTAGAGGCAACTCTGAGAAAGATAGATTTACGGTGGATGTCGAATTTTCTGGGGAGCCCTCCGTGGCGGAAAGGGAGAGAGAAATAGAAGCTGGCATAATTGAAGATTATATAGGGGGATATGAAAAATACCTGGGTTTTTTTCTAGAAGAAATTGAACCTTGACAGAAAGGAAAAGGAGGAGTCGTAAGTGTTCTGAGAGAATGCATAGACAAAAAGGTTTGAAATTAGATGAATAAGAAAGGGAGATGGAAGATATACTTGGAAAATGAATTTTTAAGAATTTGGTGGGATTTGTGCATTTAATGTTTATCAGAGTGCAGTACTCGAGGAGACACGTTAGGGATTATGATTGCCGAGGTGGAATAGGTAACGTTGCTGTCCTTCCCTGAAAAGGCGCGATTTATAAGGAAAAGATCTCGTGGGATCTTTGAATTTAATGCGCGTCAGATCGGGGAGTCCTAAGAGGCGCATGGTTTTCATTCGTCATGGGTGGACTAGTTGGTACAGAATGAATTGGTTCCTAGCTTCCCCGAAGCTATGGCGAAGACTGGTTGGAATGAGCTGGACTGCCTGACCTGAATTGGACCAGGTTGTAAGTCAAGACTTGACGGAAAATTGGTCTGGCCCTAGCGAGAGGGTCAGGATTAAGATTGGGAGACCCTACTAGAAAGGCCTGACCTATGTCCTACGATAAACCTTTCAGGTCAGGTCAGGCCATGTAACGGCCCCAGATCCACGAGTTCTTTTTTCGATATCCCGGAGAGGGACCCACTGGACAGAGTTGACCTGGGTACTGAAAGGAAGCTTCCAGGTCAGGTCAACCCATATAACGGCCCCAGATTCACAGATTTTCTATTTCCGAGATCCCAGGAGAGGTCCCCACTAGGCAAAATTTATATATATCTCAGCATTGAGGCTGAGAGAGGTATGATTTTTACAAGTCTACTCTTCTTGCTTTGGATTATTCCGATCAAAATGCTTACTGACTTAAACATCGGAGAGGTTTCCACCGAAAAACCCCCGGTGGTCCTTTCTAACATTTTTTTTTGTGTAGCAGGTCAGGATATTCTCGGGCAGAGGTGCAGTTTCTTAGTGGTAAGTATTTTTTGGTGAAACAAATGTAATCACACTCTCTTAATTATCGTGTTCTGGCTATTGTACATAATTAATGATGTAATTAAGTTGAACATAAATTCTATTTATGTGGGGTCTGCATGTAGGGCTTTGAAGAACAAATTCAAGTATAAGATGTCTGAATTTCAGGTTAAACTAAGTGCAAATTATAGTCTGAGTGGTTTCCATTTATTTAAATCTCGTTTCATATAATATATAAATCTCTCATTTTCTCCCTATAATTATTTTTGTAGACTTTAAGAGAGAGTATACATCAAGAGTATCGTGAAGTTGTCGAGAGGTGTGTATTCGTAGGTGATATATAATATATTTGACTACTAACGATTTCGAGCTTTTGTAAATTTTAGTTACATTTTGACGAGTTTGTTGTTTCGCTTTGTTGCAAACATGAGAAACAGGTTACTCAAAAGGTTATAATTTTGGTTCACTTGAGCTTTACAGTGCTATGATGTTAAAAAACTATATATAAAGATGTGATCAATCCCAGAGTAGACAATTTTATGTTGACTTGAAATAATACGAGAATAATATTAAGAAGGCTTCTATGGCATGGGCATCAGGTCATGTACAATCAACTGACATCATGGATGGTTTACGGGATCCTTCACGACCAGTATGGAGAATTTCTTGTTAGCAGGTGTGGTTTTTTGGAGTGCTCTCTTGTTCATCTTTAACTCGATTAACACAATAGCTTTATCATTTTAGACTTGAATATAATTTTCGTTTCCCAGGCAAGAGGATAGGGATTCTGAACATGACTCACCTGCAGACACACTTGAAAGATTGTCTAGCATGTCAACTAATGATGTATCTCTAACTGATTGGCATCTTGGCTTCCATATATCTCTGGTATATATGTCTTCTGCTGTTTGTTTTGCTAATTTTTGTTTCCCAGATATTTTGAAGAGTTTGTGTTTTTTTATGTTCCACAGTTAATATTTCTGATCGTAACTTACTTTATACTTCTTACCAGTCTTCATTCATTAACTACTCAAATCAATAATTATTGTTCTTTTTTCATAGTTGACATCGCCTGCAACATTTGTTTTCCTGCCATTTGATATGCTTGTTTAGTTTCTGCAATAATTCTGCCACACCCTCAATCATATCCTCTTTCCAATTCCCAAATAAAAATAAAATAAATAAACATATATATTAGTAAATATAAATATAAATATTTTACTCTTCTATTTTTGGATTCTTTTGCAGGATATGCTTCTTGAGTATGTACCAATGCACGTTGCCGAATCAATTCAATTTGCTGGAAAATCTATCCGAGTTCTTCGAAATCCAAGTCCTGCTGTCCAATTATAGGGTGCACCATCTCACTAGTACATACAAAAAGGATCCCAAAGGTTCCAAAGATCTTTGGGAATTATTTCTGTGATGAAGGATTCTTCTATCCAAACCATATTGGCTGGAGAAGAATTACTTCCACAATCTGAGGCCGACAAAATTGAATCTATGCTTCAAGACTCAAAGGTCTTAATATTTATATGGGTCATTGCTTGTCGTTTTGCATTTTGGATGTTGTCGTTTGACATTTCGGATGTTATCATTTTATCTTTTGGCATATAGATGTTGTGACTTTTCATTTGACATTATTTTTGTTTGTCATTTTTTATTTTGGATATGTTGTGACTTTTCCGTTTGATAATATTTTATTTGTCATTTTGTATTTTTGGAATGAGTTAAAATTGAGGTATTTTCTAGTTTATTTGGTCATTTAGTATTTGTTTAAAAAACATTTGATTATAGGGAAAAATATAAAATATTAAGAAGATTTGTTTTCAACACATTAAAATTAGCAGCGGATAATCCATTCTGTTGCTAAAAAATGATGTTTCCATTTTAAGCAACGGATTTATTCTGTTGCTAAAAAGCCAAATTAGAGACAGAATTTCCGTCACTATTTAGCAATGGACTTATTCTGTTGCTAAATAGCTAAATTAGAGACAACACTTCCATCGCTATTTAGCATATTTCTGTCTCTATTTAGCAACGTATTTATTTCTGTTGCTAAATAGCAACGAATTAGAGACAGATATTTCTGTCTCTATTTAGCAACGGAAATATTTCTGTCTCTCATTTTAGCAACAAACATTATTTTCGTTGCTAATATTTAGCGACGAGCATTATAGCAACGGATTTTGTCGGTTGCTAATCCGTTGCTAATATAATTTTAGCAACGGAAAAATCCGTCTCTAATTTCCAGTTTTCTTGTAGTACAGATAAAAGAAAACATTTAAGAAATACTCGAATATGAATTAAAGAAAGAGAGCTGGTCAGCTTTTGAATATACCGATCTCAGGAGGGAGAGGACCGTTCTCCTTCTGAGCATTAAAGAAGCTCAGAAGGTCAGGTTTGAGCAATTTGGTCAGGTGGAAAACGTTTTGGTTGAGGGTGGCTATATTCTTGGCTAGATAAGGAGGTCAGTCTCCTTTGGATAAATGGCCTGGTGTGGTAGAGCATTAATAGGATAGGGGGAGAAGCCCCAGTCGCTTGAGCACTGAACAAAAAAGAACTTCTTCTTACAAGTCTTGTTGGAGGAAGGGATCCCGATCAGAAAGCGAATGTCAGTTCGGGCAGACAAATAGAAAAAGCCAAAAGAAAGAGCTCTTGGCTGAAACAAATAATAAAACATTTGGGCCGTAGGAATAAGACCGGAAAATTGGGCCGCCAGGTGGAACCCACCATAACCCTAAAGGCGTTGGGCACGAATTGATGTATCGAAATCTGGTACATCAGTGACACCGCCAGAATGAAGGGGTGGGCGGGCAAACTTAGCCCCGCCTGAAATTGGTCAACAAAGAAGGTTAGACGATTGGGGGGAGGTCGGGACGCTCTCTCTCTAGAAGCTGGGTTGGTGAAAGAGAAATCATTGGAGATGGAAAATCTGGAGCGTATGTCTCGGAGGGTTTGATTGCTAACGATAGAAGCTATGTTGTCATGATCATGGCCAGGGATAATTTGACGCCGCTCTTCCTGGGCGGCCGCCGACAGCATTGCCGAGGAAGATAGATTGATAGAAGATGATGAATTTCTAAAAGACGAGAGAGAAAAAGTAATGGAAGCCGACATAATTGAAATTTATAGGAAGGCAAGGAAGCACCTGGTTCTGGGGGGAGAAAGCCTTGACCAGAAAAGGCTGGAGCGAAGTATTCTGGAGAAAACATACAGGTGCAGAAGGATAGAATTGAATGAATGGCGAAAAGAGGGAAAATGATATACTTTGAAAGCAAATTTTTGGGAAAAAGAGTATTCGGCGGGATTTGAGCATTTAAGACGTGTCAGAGCATGGTACTCGAGCGGACATGTTGTGGGCTGTGAACACTGAGTTGGAGTGTGGAACGTCATAGCTCTTTCCCAAAGGGTGTGGCACGCGGGAGAGGATTTTGCGGGATTTGTGAAATTAATGTATTTCAGAGCGAGTTATTTGAAAAGAGATGTGAACCCCAACCGCCACGATTAAGATTGGAAAATAGTTTAGATCATACCCAACCACCCGGGGGGGATTGGTTTATGTGTCCTAATCTGACGATGGACCTCTGGAAGTGTCGACAAACCAGGTCGGGATGAGCTGAATTAGTGACCTTAGCAGAAGGTAAGGCGAGGCGGAACACAATCCTATAAGCCTGATAAAGACTGTCATGGCCTCATTCGGAGCCTTGGATAAGGTTTTAAGAGGTCAAGTAAGGAAATAAGAGAGCTTATCGATAGAGTTGATCTATTTTCTGGAAGGAAGCTTCCAGGTCAGGTCGGTTTGTTTCGGCCCGAGATTCGCCGGAAAGGCCCCACTGAGCAAAAACTATAAATATCTCAGCCCCATGGCTGAGAGAGGTATGAAATTCTAAGCATTTTTCTTCTGCTTTTGCTTACTCTAATCTATAACACTTAACTGGCTTAAGCATCAGAGAGGTTTCCACCGGAAAACCCCCGGTGGTCCTTTCTAACGTGTTTTTTGAAGTAGATCAGGATATTCCTAGGGAAGAAGCTGGTGTTCTTGGCGTAATTTTTAGGGCAGAACAACATCAAATATAATTATCAAGTACTAAGATTGCCTAACATGTTTCAAAATATCATAACCAATAATCCAAATCGCATTTACATATAATATGATCAACCATAATCAGCCAAACAAAAAGTAAACTTCAAACTGATACTAGTGTAACGTTTTAAGATAATACCGTAACCTTGACACTAAAAAATCTCACTTTTGCACTAACAAATTTCTTAAGCAAAAGCAATAGTTTACAAATAAAATATCACTAAAATTCTCATTTATTCCACATCTCATCTTGGATTTTTTTACAATCTTGACATCCTCGTTATTTTTGAGAATTTCTACTTTGCGCCGCTATTATTAAGAAGTAAAAATACGTCATGAATGTCCTCACAAGTTTTTACGAACGTTTTGTTCATATCGATTTTCAACAATAAACTCGTCCCATTAAGGTTCACAACCAACCACCTCTACATGTTCATAGGTAGCAACTTCACTCTAGTCTTCAATAGTACACCAAAATTAATTTCTTAGGTGTCCTTTTTCTATTTAAGTGAAATTGCATCCGCTAATTAGGCTAAACTTTGAGGTCTACAAGTCAAAGCGAAGTTTCTGCAAAAAAAAAAGTGTATAGATATGTATCAGATTATTCCAATATAAATATCATATTCCGCAGGAAAAAAGTGACAAGCATAATGCCAAAAGTGATAATTTCAGAGCAAAAAGTAACAATTCTTATGGAAAGAAAAACTAACAGTTTCGATATCATCATAACTTCATACTCATGAAGTAAAACTCAAGAAAACATATAGTATATTTAAAAATAAATTACGATTACACAAAACATGAGCAACAAGAAATCGTCAAATAAAGAAAGTTTCAAATATATCATATAACAATGACAATACATCAAAATAAGCCTCTGTCATAACATATCCCTTGTTTCTGGATGCATGTGGTTTATAGTTTTGCAGGTTAATATTTATCAGAACATGAATCAATCAAACCATATCGCATTCTTATATAAAAAAACTGCATTCTCTTTCATATTATACAGTTATAAAAGCTCCATATTTCATTTAATGACAATATAAGAAATCAAAAAAAAAAATATAATTATCTTACCAATATACAACAAAATAAATTACAGTACATAAACTGATAAGAATTCAATTTTAAAGACGTTAAAAGTAACCGTTTATATGAAAAAGTGACAGTGGTTTGCAAAGAAAGTGACACTTTTCTACTATAAATTACAGTAAATTGAAGAAGAAATTATATATGACAAATCTCAGAAAATAATAGTATTTACCTGCAACAACTTCACTTTAGTCTTCAATAGCACACCAAAATTGATTTCTTCGGTGTCCTCTTTCTATTTAAGTGAAATTTCTTCGGCTAAATCGGTTAAACTTTTAGGTCTACAAGTCAAATCGAAGTTTCTGCCAAAAAAAAAAAAGAAAGTGTATATATATGTATCAGACTATTTCAATATACATATCATATTCTGCAGGAAATAAGTGACAAACATAATGCCAAAAGTGACAATTTCAGAGCAAAAAGTAACCATTTTTATGAAAAGAAAAACTAATAGTTTCAATATCATCATAAGTTCATACTCATGAAGTAAAACTCAAGAAAACATATAGTATATTTAAAAATAAATTATGAATATGCAGAACATGAGCAAAAGAAAAAAAAACCCGTCAAATAAAGCAAGTTCCAAATATATCATACAACAATGACAATACATCAAAATAAGCCTCTATCATAACATATCCCTTGTTTGTGGATGCATGTGGTTTACAGTTTTGTAGGTCAATATCTATCATGAACATGAATCAATCAAACCATATCGTAATTAAACAAAATAAAAAAAGAATTAGTCCACGCAGTAAAAAAACGGGATATTTCTCTTTATTGCAATATTTTCATCCTTAAGAGGCATGAACAATGGCAAAATCTTCAAAAATCTGAGCATGCACACCAAAAAAAACTTATTGAGGCTTTTTCACAAACATATGCGAGGCAAAAAATAACCCACTGATTATAATCAGTAAATGATCAATGCATTAGGTTTGTGATCATGACCCAGGCTTGAAGCGAAACAGATTTGACTTCAAATTAATTTTATTAAAAAAGATCATTGCAAAAACCTCTGCAATAATCTTATAAATTTAAATCTTAAATCAAAGCTAATCAGCTCTACAAGTCAATGAAGACAAAATTAAACACTTGAGTTAGCGAAAGCTAGAAATAAATTAAAATTTAAAAGTACTGAAACGGCTTTGGAATACGGGGATTGAAATCTTGGCTGACAACCACAATCGCCGATTTCGAAGAACCAAATATGACGCCGCGACAATAATGACAAATCACATCTTCTCCATCGAGGATGACAAAGTATCAAGACACTATTTAATTGGTGGCACACGTCTCGATGGAGAAACGGAGAAAGCAACATGATGAGAACTTGGCGGCGGGTGGTGGTGGTGTCTCGATAGAGAACTATATGTTTTTCACAAAGTCAGAGAGAGAGAGAGAGAGAGAGAGAGAGCAAGAGCGAGGGGTGGGGGGTGCGGAAACGCTAAAGAATTGTTGTGTGATTCTTCTCTTCTCCCCTTTTATATGGATCCGATAGTTGGACGGGTGGGTCAAAGTCTGAGCTCCGTCACACAATAAAAGACCTATGTGACCGTCATATTTGAGTGTTTGCTTTGTATTATACTCTAATTATTTTAATTTGATTCAAAATTAAAAAAATAATGAATTAATTAATTAAAAAAGTCAAGTAGTAATTATGCAAATAGTTTTTAATATGTAGTGATTATACAATACATGATTTGTAAAGTACAATATTATACAACTTAAAAATATAATAATACAAATTTGCAACTTAAAAACTAGAATTATATAAAGTTACACACTAAAACTTAAATAACAATGCACAAATGAAACTTTTTTTTTGGATTAAAAAAATAGATTTGGACTTAACTCATTAGAGGTTAAAATTGAAAATAATTATTGGAATTAAGGTGCCCATGTGTGCTCATAAAGGAATAAAATCACATATAGTTTTCTTACGTTATAACTTACCTAGGATGGCCAAAGATGTGAGAGCGGAGACGCGCCTTTGTTCAATCATTACTGGATCCCCATCCGATATCGTCTTCATTGTTCTCTTCACTGTCATTGGTATTGGGTTTTTGGTTTTGTTATTTGGCTTTCGTCCAATCATTGAGTAACATTCGAGCTTTAGGTTTGCAGGTGTTAATCTAAAATAATGCTCGCCCAACATATTGCTCCATCCCATGTGATTTGCACGTTTTTGTACATACTTTTCTTACCGTTTTTGTATCACGTTGCGTGTGTTTTGCTTACTTTTAGGTGTTTTAGGAGTCGAGTTGGCCGTTTTTCGTTATTTCTAGGTTTTCTTAGTTTTTGTGTGTTTTTTATTAGTTTTCGTAGTTTTTTACTCTTTCGTTTTTCTCTTGGCCGTAGGACGTCCAAGCGGGGCCCATGCTCGTTTGGGATCATTTTCACTTGACTCGAGAATGGACGGACAAGCAAGGAAGCGCAACGGACGAGGTTCGATAAACCGGCGGACGTGAAAAGAACGAGGAATCGAGCCGGGTGCAGCAATCCAGTCGACCGACTGGAAGTTCAGTCGATCGACTGCCCTTCTAGTCGATCGACTGGAACTCCAAAATCGACTGGATTCTAGGGACTTTTGCCGTTTTGGACAACGCAGTCGATCGACTGCCGACGCGGCCGATCGACTGCAATCGATCGACTGGAACCACCAAGGTCGACTGGATTCCAGGGCTTCTGGCCATTTTTGACAGCGCAGTCGATCGACAGGCGACTTGACCGATCGACTGCCAGTCGATCGACTCCTTTTCAGTCGATCGACTGAAAAGCAGATTTTTAATGCTTTTGGACGATTTTGCCCCTTTGTGAAGGATTAAAGCACCAGACGTCTTTTCCAACAAGATCAACTTGCAGCAAGGGTCTTTCTACCCCAGGAAGCTTCTTCAACCCAACAACAAAAATATTTTCCTTTTCATCAATTTAAATTCTAGTAATTAGTTAGTTTATTAGCTCTAGTTTAGTTAAGTGTTAGATCTTTATTAACTAGTTGTTCAAGCTTTTGTTTAGCATTTCTTTTGTGAAGAATCCTTGAAGTTGCCATTGCCACTGTTGAGATTTAAAGCTTTTTGTGGAAACATAAGTTTGGTAATATCTTTCTATTAATCTAGTTTGTTTTCATGTTATTTCTTTTAATCTTGTGTTGATACTTGGATCATAGTTTAGATGTTATTTTGATTTTCAAAACTTCCATTTTCATTTGATAGCTTTCTAGCTTTTGAACTTATGCTTTTAAGCTGTTAGTTGTTTAGTTCAATCTCTAAGTTTTTAGAAGTTTTATATAATCTTCCTTTTTAAAAACTTGATTTTTGTCAAATTAATGTTGACTTTTTCAAATAAGCAAGACTTTAATTTTCCCTCCCTTTTCCTTAATTCAATTTATAAGCTTTTTTAGTTAGCTAGTTTAGATTAATCATTTTTAAATAAGCTTTAATTCCCTTTTCACATTTTAATGCTTTTAAAACTTCTATTTCAATTTAAAGTTAAGTTATTAAAACTCAAACCAAATCAATGACTACTGCTTTCCTAGTTTAGATTAGTTTAGTTTCAACCCACGATAAGAGCAAATAAGAAACCGATAAGCCGATAGCATCCATCCTCGAGAGACACGACTCGGGAAGAACTCGCCGCCCTACAACCGGCTCCGTACTCTTGCGGAGACGGATTCTCAAAATAGCGCGTCGAGGATTCGTCGATCACCATGCTACATACTTGTTCAACAAAAAAAGCTGATGTACGAACGACGAACATATCCTCCCAATCATGGAAAACGTAAGAAAAAGAGTTACGCACTTGCCAGGTTAGACTAATGAAACATCTGTTAAGCCAGAACTTCACAACAATTATATCATAATACAAAATCTAATATATTATATAGTACAAAAAATAACACATCATAGTACAAAAACCAATACATCATAGTACGAGTTAGAGATTTATGAAAACCAATAAATTCAAATATAAAAATCAATGCATATATTACAAAATTGAGTCAGATGACCTAACGGGTCATGATTCATCAATGTGGCCTGCCATAAGTGTTTGTCGACGAAAATTTTTAGCCATTTTTATCTATCACTCCAGAAGATAATTAATATTATCTGGTTTCTTATTTGACCATTCCAATATAGACCAAAAGAAAAATAGTTTATCCCAAATAATCTATAGAAATCTAACTTTCTATTTAATTCAAATTAAAATATAAGAGTACTAGTTTACCTTTACTAACAATCTTTTTTCTTTTCAATTTTTATTTTTGGTTTCTTTCAAATATAATCCAACTAAAATTCATACTACTCCATGTTAATTTTATACTAGCCACCATCACTACCTCTAGCCACAGTGACCATCGAGCATCACAACCGATCGGCGTTAGACGTTCCATCCTATATCATTGAATTTTATATTACATTATCGAACTTCATACAATGCCATCGAATTTCATATGGCTTCGTGTGATTTCATACAAAAAATTCACAAGATATTATGGATTTTCATAAATGGCAGCGTGTGAGTGGGATTAAGTTAAAGTCTTATTACTTGGTTAAATTTCGTACAATTCAATATGGAACAATAGTATGGAATATCAATTAAATATTCTATAGTAACACATAATACCATAAATCAATCATGCATAGTAATACAAAATTAAATTCAGAATTAGCTTCTTAATAATTGCCCCATATCAATAGAATGTTAAGATCTTGCCGGTTTAATAATTTTTTGTAATTTTCTGTAATTTTCTGGAATTTATTTGTAACACAAAATTACAGAATATGAATGACTTGAGGGAGAAGTAGAGAAATTAGGAAGATGAAGGGAGAGAGAGAAATCTGAGAGCATGAAAATTATGTTGTACTGCTTAATTCCTACGCCTGTTCCATCACGTACTCTTATCATATGGTTTTGGGACCACTAAATAAATTACATAAAAGACCATTTCAATTGGGTTTAAATAAAAAAGCGTTTCTTAAAAATCTCCAGCCCAATTGCTTAATTCTCAGCTTCCCAAACAATTGGCTCGAGCCCAGCTTGTTCCGGACCTGTTCGTATCTCTTCAATAACGCCCGACCCGGCTGCCTCATTAGGTTCAGGACCCGTAATTTCATCTCAAAATCCTCATTCCAAATTAGGGTTCGTGACTCTCATTCCCTCCTTCTCCGATTCAATTCGCCCTAGATCCATGACAATACCCCCCGATTGAACAGATCCTTGACCCCAAGGATCAAAGTGGGGAAATATCTTTAGAATAAACTTGTAATCTCCCCAAATGGCCTCATGCGGAGCTGAATTCCTCCATTGCACCAGAATCTGCAGAACATCGATCCCCTTCCGATTGACGGTGCGAGTGTCCAGGACGGCTAGAGGTTCGACCTAAAATTCACCCTCCTGTGTGGTCTCCGGCAGGTCGAAGGTGGTGGGAGAGTCCGAGCCGACCTTCAATTTCAACAACGAAACGTGGAACACCGGGTGGATGCGCGAGCTTTCGGGGAGATCCAATCGGTAAGATACTTCCTAATTTTCTCAATGATTGTATATGGACTAGTATTTAGGGGATAATTTGAGATTTTTGTGATTTGAGACCGAATTTCACCTAAAAGGCTGCAATTTTAAAAAAACTTTATCCCCAATTTAAAAGTTGCGTTCCTGCCTGTTCTTATCTGCATATGATTTCATCATTTGCTGTGCATGTAGTAAGTTATCCCTGATTAGTCTTTTGGCTGTCTCCCTCTGATTGAAAAACTATTTGGCCTCTTCATTTTCTCCCTCCATATACTGTCCAACTGACCCCAAGGGAGGAGTATATCCATATAGTGCCTCAAAAGGGGATGTTTTTTGGCTTGTGTGATAGTTGGTGTTGTACCAAAATTCAGCCAGGGCTAACCATTTCACCCACTTCTTAGGGTTGAGATGCACCATGCACCTCAAATAGTTCTCCAAACATTGGTTGACTCTCTCTGTTTGACCATCAGTTTGTGGGTGGTATGCAGTTGACAGGTTCAATAATACCCCCATCATTTTAAATAACTCCCTCCAAAAAGAGCTGGTAAAAACCTTGTCCCTATCTGTAACAATGCATATTGGCAGCCCATGAAGTTTATAGATGGTCTCTAGGAATAGGTTAGCTATAGTTAGGGCTGTGAAAGGGTGTCAGAGGGCAGAAAAGTGTGCCCACTTGGTTAGCCTATCCACAATTACCAATATCACATTCTTTCCTTGTGACTCAGGCAGCCCTTCAATGAAATCCATCGAGATGTGGTTCCATGACTGTTCTGGAATGGGGAGGGGTTGTAATAGCCTTGGATACCTCCCATGGTCTGATTTGTTTCTTTGACACACTTCACATTCTTTTACCCACCTGATAATATCAGTCTTCTGTTAGGCTAATATAACACCCTTTTAGTCCTCATATATGTGCCCAACACCCCTAAGTGGCCTCCATAGGAAGAGTCATGCATGGTTGTCAATATTGCTCTCTTAAGCTCCTGACCATTCCCCACATAAAGCCTCCCTTTGTATCTTAAAAGGTCACCCCTGACTGCATAGTCTAGGAATGCAGTAGAGTCTGAAGATTTAGCTGCTAATATTTTCAGTACCATCTCATCACCGGTATAGCTGTGTGCAACCTCGTTCACCCATTCTGGAGTAAGTGTAGTAACTGCCTCACATGAGCCCTCATCTGGTTCCCTCCTTGACAGGGCATCAGCTGCCCTATTCTCCAATCCCTTCTTATATTGTATTTCATAATCCAATCCCAAAAGTTTTGTCATCCATTTCTGTTGGAGGGGTCATCACTTTCTGATCCAACAAATACTTTAGTGCTTGCTGGTCAGTCCTGATCACAATCTTAGATCCATGTAGGTAATGCTTCCATCTTTGTACAGCCATAAGTACAGCGAAAAACTATCTTTCATATACAGACAAGGCCTGACTTCTAGAACACATCATCTTACTCATAAATGCCAATGGTCTGCCTTCTTGCATAAAAATTGCACCCACTCCCTTACCACTTGCATCAGTTTCCAGCACAAACTTCTTGGAGAAATCTGGTAAGGCCAAAACAGGAGCTGTTGTCATGGCTTGTTTTAGGTTTTCAAAAGCTGATTGAGCTTCTTCATCCCAGCCAAATTGATTCTTCCTTAGTAAGTTAGTCAAAGGCCTACTTAGGATACCATACCCTTTGATAAACGTTCTGTAATACCCAGTCAACCCTAGGAACCCCCTGAGTTTCTTTACTATTTTAGGAGTAGGCCATAGGATCGTGCTATTTGTTTTATGTAGGTCAGTAGAAACCCCTTGTGAGAGATAATGTGCCCTAGGTACTCCACCTCCTCCTTCCCAAAACTGCACTTGCTACTCTTAGCAAATAATTGGCTTTCTCTTAGTAGCTGTAGCACCTCCTCTAAATGCCTTAGGTGATCATACCAACTCTTTCTATATACCAAGATGTCATCAAAAAACACCAAGACACTCCTTCTGAGCAGTTGTTTTGAATACCTTATTCATGAGTGACTGGAATGTGGCAGGGGCATTGCAAAGCCCAAAAGGCATGACTAGGAACTCATAGTGACCATTGTGTGTACTGAAAGCAATTAGGGACCTGTGTTCTTGCTTCATCACCCACTCCTTAAGTCAATTTTTGAAAAATACCTTGCTCCATGAAGCTTATCCAATAACTCATCAATGACAAGGATAGGATAATCATGTTTGATGGTGAGTCCATTCGGGTATCTGTAATCCACACATAACCTCAAGGTTGTATCCTTTTTCTTTACTAAGATTACAGGGGCTGCAAAAGGGCTCCTGCTATCTTGTATAATCCCTGCCTCTAGCATATCTCTAACCATTTGTTGAATTGCCTCTTTGTTTTCATGGGTTGTTCTATATGGGTATTGATGTTTTGGGATGTTCCCTGGTTTCAGATTGATTTGATGTTCAATGCCTCTCTCTGGTGGTAAGATTTTTGGTTCCTCAAATACATCCCTATACCTGTCTAACAACACCTCCATACCTGCATTAAATTCCTGATCCTTTTTAGTAACAGTTAACTAGTAGACCTCCTCACCTGTGCGCACTCCTCCTCATGGACCAATTTGTATAGGGAAGGACCAGAAATAAATTTGCAATCTGTTGTAGAGGTGATGGCCTGTGTTTTCACCCTTTTCCCCCTTGTCATAATCTAGCTCAATAGGTGTGCAAGCTTTTAGCCAATCCCCCCCTAAGATAAGATCACATCTTTCATTTTGTAGCACCCTCAGGGAATAACTGAACTGATGTCCTTGCATTTCCCAACTGAAATTGTTCACACACTTGTTGCTCATTATTTTATGGCCATTGGCCACCTTCACCAATAGTGGTTTAGCTAGACTGAGGTGACAACCCAACTATCTAGCTGTTTTCTCCTGGATGAAACTTATAGTGCTGCCAGAATCAATCAATATGTGTAACTTGTTTTCTCCAAACTTCCCAATCACCCTCATAGTAGTAACCCCATCTTCCCCTGAAATAGTATTGATAGACATCTGGACTTCCTCTATGGCTTCTGGTACATAAGTTTTTGTTCCTTCTTTAGAGTGTAAATATGTGAGTTCCTCCTCCTCAGTCATAATCAGGTAACTTATTATATTCTTGCATTTTTGTCCTGGTATAAACCTCTCATCACAGTTGTAACACAATCCTTTCTCCCTCCTAGCTGTCATCTCTCCAGTGGTTAAGAGTTTGGTTGGAGTTCTTGTGGAATAATTGTTGCATGGCCTTTGTGTGTTGAAAGTTGTGTTCTCAGGCTGTTTGTTTGGTGTGGGGTTAGTGGTGTACCTGTTGGAGTCCTTCAGTCTCTTGGTGATGGCTTCAAGGGTGATAATCTGTTTCTTGCCAAAATCTATAGCTTGCTGTAGAGTACTGGGGTTAAACAAGGTTGTAAATGCTTGCACTTCTTCAGAAAGTCCACTTATGAAACTGGACACAAAGTATTCTTCAGAGTACCCTTGATTTAGGAGAAGCATACATGCCTTTATCTCTTCAAACTTTTCAACATAATCTGAGTATGACCCTATGTGTTTCAGTTTGTTAAATTCAGCAATGATCTTAGCCTCTTTCAATTGTTCAAACCTTGCAGATATAATTTCCAGAAACTGAGGCCAAGAGATATCAGTACAACTTTTGTTAAAATTCTGATACCATTGGGCTGCTTTCTCCTCAAAATGCATAACAGCCAGTGCTATCTTCTGAGTGTCAGGTATGAAAGGCATTAATTTAAAATACCCATTGCATATGAGTATCCAGGACCTAGGCTGTGTTCCATCAAAATGTGGGAATTCAATTTTTGGTATTGGGGTTGCTATATGGGTATCCGAGTGTTCAATTTGCGCTCTATTTCTGGCTGTGCTTGTTGATCTGAAACTTGTATCATTTGCTGGTGTGGAGAAGGGTTTCCCTTAAATAGAAATCCCTTCACTCTGATTTCTCCCTTTATCTGAATTAAGCAACTGCATCTGAATGCTTGCAAGAGTGGCTGTGAGGTGTTCCAATTTGTTGTTCAGGTTCTGGCTTTGCTCTTGGATATCTGTTCTTATGGTTGACATTTGGGCTTTGGTTTCTGAGTTGTTATCTGTGATCTGTTCTTGTAGCTTCATCTCAGCTGCCTCTCTTTTGTGTGCTTCTGTGTGTAAATTTTGATCTAGGCGCTTTTGTGCTTCTTTCAGGTCCTTGAAACGGGTTATTTCAGCCATCTTTCCCACGGGTCGAACGCTCTGAATACCAGATGTTAAGATCTTGCCGGTTTATTAAGTTTTTGTAATTTTCTCTAATTTTCTGTAATTTATTTGTAACACAAAGTTGCAGAATATGAATGACTTGAGGTAGAAGTAGAGAAATTAAGAAGATGAAGGGAGAAAGAGAAATTTGAGAGCATGAAAATTATGTTGTACTGCTTAATTCCTACGCCTGTTCCATCACCTACTCTTATCACATGGTTTTGGGACAACTAAACAAATTACATAAAACACCCGTTTCAATAGGGTTTAAATAAAAAAGCCTTTCTTAAAAGTCTCCAGCCCAATTGCATTGTCTTGGCCCAATTGCTTAATTCCCAGCTTCCTAAACAGTTGGCCCGAGCCCAGATTTTTCCGGACCGGTTCGTATATCTTCAATAACACCCGACCTGGCTACCTCATTAGGTTCAGGACCCTTCAATTTCATCCCAAGATCCTCATTTCCCCCTTTCACTTCCAAATTAGGGTTCGTGACTCTCATTCCCTCCTTCTCCCATTCAATTTGCCCTAGATCCATGACAAACATCTAGCAAAATTGGGTTTTGAAATTTGTCGAGGCAATTTTCTTATGGCCCCAAAACTTCAAGCACAACACAAATTCATCTTCTTCCTTGGTGACGCGAGATCATAGAAAATCAGCCACCACGAAGAACCATGCCTACTCCTTCAGAAGTTGAACAAATAAGATAAGTAATTAAAGGTCACCGCTCGTGCAGCTGGCGAACATGCAGGAGGAACTCTATGTTGCCATTTGATTCTCCACCATGAAGAACCATCATTCGTCTTTCTATATTCGGTGCTGCATCACCAAACATTCTCATAAAAATTTCCGCTGCTAATCATGTTACTAGGACTTTCACTGCTTGGAAATTTCATTGCCCTCCAAGATCAAATCCAATGGATCGACATAGATCGACATCATCAACCAAAATAAAACTTGAAGCTTCTAAACATAAAACTAACTCGTAAGCTTCACATTTACTCCTAAGTATATTAAAGCCTTTATAATGTAGGTCAATCAACCCCCAACTTAAAAAAAATAAAAATAATTAAGTCCCAAGGCCTTTAATAATGTGGGCTATAAATCTAAAACTATCAAAGTCTTTAATAATACAAGTCAATAACTCAAATATAACAATGAATTATATTCCTTTATTTTTTAAAATTTTATTTTTGATTTATTAATGTTTTTACCAACTTTTTTTTTAAGCATCAAAGAGAATTTATAAGGTTATTATGTTTCATTACAATGTACCAATGCATAGAATCTTCGAAATGCCACTGTAATTTATTCTACCCATGCAAAATGACCCACTCTAATCATTATATAAAACATTAAAATCAAGTGTATAAACTAAGTAAGACTTTTATGTAGCAAAATATGCTAAACGAGCAACCTAGATAAGAGTTTATTTAACTTACTTTTTTTAAGGTGGCTTTAAATGTCCAACAAAAATTGCTAATGACTTTTACCACATACCGTACAAATATTGGACTCGACCAAGACCCAAGACAAGTTCTAGCAAACCCACATATAATGAACGAGTTACTCAAATAGAACATAGATTCAAAAATATTTTTAATTTGGCTATAAAATCACAAGGTTCATCAAGTGCTACAATAATCGAAAACTTCAATGGACACAAAAGTTAAAATATATTTATTAACATCATTGACTCGACTAGACTCCTTAATTTTAAACATCAAGTTAACATAATAAACCCTCAAATTAGTCTTTTGATTCCAATTTTGTACAACAAAAGATCGAACATCTTCTCTTAAAACATATTGAAAGCAATCATATAAAGTAATTAACATGATAAAAAAATTTAAAAAACTAGCATGCAACTATACGAAATCCATTATAAAGCATGTTATTCTAACTTTACTAATGAACATCCTCACCCCCAAAAAAACAAAATTATACCACAAGCAAGACAAATAATAGAATCTTGAACAGCAAGAGCTAGAAAACATACCAAACCTCAAATAAGAGGCGAGTGGTTCCCAAAACTTGTTCTCACCGATAGGAGCTTTCATTTCTCATCATCCATATCCCCAAGTATCATTAAGTATAGACATTCACCCAAATTTATCAGTTTTCCTCATTTATTAGACTTCACCATGATTCCTACAATAAAAGTTTGTCAAATATATATCCCACACAAGGAAAGATTTAATTAAATTCTACACAAAGATAGAATCATATGATCATTAGAAATCCATGGGAACTTATGCATAAAAGGGTAAAAATAAGTTTTAAATGAAAAATTATAAGATAAAATAAATAAACAAACCCTAATCATGCTTGAAAAATCAATTAATTAATGGCCAACAGAGGAATCTAGTATTTCACATGACAAGGGGGTGGGTTCTGATCCATTTAAAGATGTTATCCACACAAACATCTGCCATTGTAAACTGTGTATATGTGAAGAATAACGAGATCATCAAAGAACGTGAAGAGAAGGCGTCTCTAAAAGAAATTTTAGGTAAATTTATTAAAGGAACAACAAAACGGTAATAACAAGATGATGTCTAACATTAAGAATCAAGTCTCATCATTTGAAAGTAAAATGGACTTTCAAATGTAGGATTTTCATAGAAAAGTTGCATAATTATCAAAACTGTGAGTGCGTTATTTTCTAAAGATCAACCCCTGGTTGTAGAAGAGAATCAAAAAGAGACGCATTTAGACATCACAATAAGAAGTCGGATTAGTTATAAAGGTCCAAAGATGCTCGAGAGGATAAAATTGAGGAAATGGAGTACGAAAAAGTGAACGAGGAGATTGAAGTTGAAGCGACGCACAAAGCAAAAAAGGGGGCTGAGAAGAAAATTTCAAATTTTTAATCTAATATTCTAGCAAATGTCCCCATCCCTTATCCAGAACGTTTTAAAATGAAACATAATGATGATAGTTTTTCTAAATTTACTGAGATGTTTGAGAAAATGAATATTAATATTCCTTTGGAAGAAATGTTGGAGTAAATGTTGATTACGTGGAATTATTGAAAGATATTGTGACAAAGAAGAAAAGGATATGTGCACATGAAAGCTAACTTGATAGAGGAGTTTAGCGCAATCCTCTTACGTAAAATACTTCAAAAGCTCAAGGACCCCGAAAGCTTCATCGTTATTTGTGCCAAAGGAAATTTTCAATTTAAAAGAGCCTTATGTGATTTGAATGCAAGTATCAATCTCATGAAATTTTATATTTATAAGAATTGGGATTAGGAAACGGGAAACCAGCTCTAACAATTCAATTGACCGCTTGAATTTAATATACAGGTGAATATCGTAGTTCTCTACATGGAGGGATATTGTGATTAACTATTAATTCTTGGAAGACCTTTCTTAACCATGGGAAGTGCAGTAATAGACATAGTGAACAAAAATTTGAATCTTAAAGTCTCAGATGAAAAAACTCGATTGACCAATTGATAAACTCACACTTTGGCAGAAGATTGTAATTTTTGGACATAATTGATGAATGTGCGTAAGAACAAGTTGTGTTTTTCTTCGAAAATAATCTATTAGAGTTTGGATTAGTGAGTTCGTATTCATCATATGATTCTATCTATGATTTCTATGAATGAACTTGTATAATTATGTTTTTCTTTGGATTTCATGCAGGATGAAACACAATGAGTTGAAGTCAAGGACTTATATGAAAAGGATGCATGGAGAATATCAAATCTGATTACACAGATGAGGGAATCTATTAGAATTAAAGAGGCGTCTGGATGAAGATGTTAAACTTAACCCTTGTTGGGAGGTAATCTAATGAAATTTACTTACTTTTGTTTTAAATTATTTATTTATTTATTTAGAGTAGTTTGCATTATTCATGAATCATAAAAATATTGTACCTAGCACCCGACTCGGTACCCGGCTTGCAAGTCGGGTGTGAGGAGGGCGTAGCCTCAGTTTTGTACGTGGGCTACAGACCTAAGTTGGCACTTGACTTGCTAAGTCTAGTGGGTTATCTTTCGGAAAACACAAAAGTGAACCCATGATGACACCTACATTGGGAGTCGGGTGTCAAGAGGTTTTACTTATTAGGAACCATATTTTCTTTTGACCTCTTCTCTTGTTTAACCTCAAAGACGTTGCTGAGGATCTGATGGTCGTCAGTAGTCAGATTTTCCTACCAAGAACTTGATGGTCATTGCCCGCTTCCCTTATTGGTGCTCTAGTGGTATAGCTTTTGGCAGCGTACAGGTGAGAATGAAGACACAAACATGAGGGTTTGCATATAATATATATACATATATAGGGAAAATATCAAATGAGAATAACTCGCCTAGAGCCCAATCTAACATTCACTATATGGATGGGTGTGATTGGTCTCCCTTCTTTGGTTGAAAATACGTTAAAGGCAATAGGGAGGCTATATTTGTCAATCATATCCAAATTTCCAATACTTATGTTTTTTTTTCTCTCTTAATCCAAATTTCTTCCTAGTCTACAACCCTATAAGCGAAGCAGCGTGAATGGAGACAACGACTTTAGTTGAGGGTCCGACCTCAGTTCAGGTTGTATGTGGTGACAACTTGGCTGGGTTGCTCAAATTTTGGGTGTCTGATTTTGCAGATCTAATTAGTCATAGAATTTGTTGTCAGTATTATCTCCGACATTTTGCTCGTCATCATTGTAAAGTATTTTGATTATGGCTTGGCTTGATTTTTGGTGGAGAATTATATTTGTGAATGTCTCCTATGGCATCGACTTCGGTAAGTTTTCATTTGTAGCAGTGGCGATGGGCATTTCTTTTGTAGTAAAGAACCAGAAAAGATATGTTATGGGATTCCTCCATAGATTCTTCTGCACTTTTATCTTTGTAACTACTTTGTTTGGTTTTGGGTTTGACTGTTAACAAAGTTTGTAGATGGTGTTGTTAGTATCTTCATTTTAATGGTTTGTGATTGGGTTTCCATCATAGGAGAAGAATTTTGTATATATATATATATATATATATATTAATATATTTATATCTTCTCTTATAACTTGGACCTCACTATTTCATTCACGAGGGAACAAAAAAGATTATTTGTTTTTAACCCAACAAGATCTTTTTGAAAAGGGACACAACTATGCCTTAAAAAAAAAGAATTAATTAAACTTGGGAGATAATTCAATCCTACCAATTGAGAGTTTTAAGGAGTATTTTTTTCAAAACAAACATCTGATGAAAGAAACCCACTCACCCACGTCTCTTCCCTAACCCCATTAACCCAAAAAAATTACTAATAAGGCTCCATTATTATCATCCCTACGATTAAAAAAAAAAAGAAATCATCCGCAGCCATTTTGTTTGACAATCCATTATTATTCTATCTCTCAGTCCAATGGATTTTTCAACCCAGCCGTTTCCTCAATTTTTGAAGAAAACATGAAACTAAGGAAAAGCTCCATTTTGTTTGACAGTCGGCAGAGTAAGGTATTATTCTATCTCCCAGTCAAATGGATTCTCAACCCAGCCGTTTCCTCAATTTTTGAAGAAAACATGAAGTTAAGGAAAAGCTGTTTTTCTAACGTGTACACACACACACACACACACACACACACATATATATTCTTTTTTTTTTTACGTTTCTCTTGTTTCACAAATTCCCTTTTTATTCCATTTGCTGTACAGTCGCCCGGAATTTCAAGCATAAGCGTAATATTATTATTATTATTATTATTATTATATTTTACTTATCATCACTACATACACTTATACATATATATACGTATATATATTTATATAAATAAATAAATCTCTTGACTATTAAGGGTGTGGTTTTGTGTTTACATTTTTGTCGTAGTTCTCGATTTATCGTCTTCGCCTCGTAATAGTTTTAAGTTGGCTGTATCGTCTTTTAGTTGACGAAAATTTTGTAAATCAAGGAATTTAGGAGGAGTTTCGCATCGCATCGAATTTTCTAAATTATTTTCTTGTCTCGTATAATCACTATATAACATACTAACATTTAATCGATTCGTATGTGACATTTATGTCGACTACATAGCCTTTGGGCGACCATATAGCCTTCGGGCAATCACGTAGCCTCCAGGCGCCTTCGGGGAACAGGATACGTACTCCGTGGCGGAAATCCACGTAAAATATTCAAGACATTTTACTTTATGCGTTGATATATTTTTCATATTGTGAGTATATGAGACATATGTTCCCACTGAGCTCGTCGCTCATCCCAAATATTTTTAATGTTTTCAGGTTGACGGAGCGAGACGACACATGATGAGGGAATTGAAAATTTAATAAATGTTATTTCTGATTTGTTAAGTATTTTGGTATTGTGAAATAATTCGTTTTTGGCACATATATGCTATTTCTAAATGTGTGGGTATCCTACGGCCTATTTCAAATTTAATTTTGTTATTTTGATTTAAGTTGTTTGGTAAATTCTCAAAACTTTCCTTCATTTCCAGTTGATTCATCTGTTGGTTGTGATAATAATAATAATAATAATAATAATAATAATAATAATAATAATAATTATAATAATAAAAATAATAATTATTATTATTGTTGTCTTAAACCTCAATTGATTAAATTGGTTTGCCAAGGTATAGAATGGGCGAACATCTGACCGAGATGTCTTACCAAAGGGCACGTGCGAAACAATATGGAGTAAGTGACTACGTAGGAACCGTAAAGTTAATTGAGACGCTACCCGAGAAGTGGCAAGATCGAGCAAGGGACCTCTTTCTTCAAGAGGCTATGTTGACCTCCAAAGAAGATGCGCCAACAATCAATTATGCTCGCTTTGCGTCTACACTTTTCCGCGTGTGGATGGAAGAAATAGCAGAGCCCGAAGAAGAAGATCCAAGAGAAGGCCCTCAACCGGAGAAAGGCCTGCAAGTGGGAGAAGAAAATAGTGACGAGAACTCCGTGGCCAAGGAGTGATTTCCTTTTTTAAAGGACGATAAATAATTTTGGACCTCTTTAGGATCGTCATTTAGTATTCTTATTAATTCTAAATTCTCGTTGTCTCGTTTGAATTATTTATGTTCTTTCCCATATATTATTATCTCTTGAAGGTTTCGTTTTATAATAATGGAGATCCTAGTTATGTTTGTTTACTATTCATAACTTTGTAATTACACATGTTTTGATTCGACGGCAAAACTAGAGATCGCACTAAGGTAATGTTTACGTATATACCTACATCATGAATCTTGTATTCATTATATTCGGGAATCTAAATCAAAGAGGTTTTTCCATCAAGAAAATGTTTCCTAGACGTGCACGCACGGGACATCACCAAACTAATGCTCAGGCGGATGCACAAGTCAATGCTCCGGCTAATAATCAAGCTCAAGTAGGCGAGGTTTTTCGTCGCTATGCACCTCCGACGTTTAATGGGTGAGAGGATTTTGATTACGTGGAGGATTGGTTAAGAACCTTAGAGCGAACTTTGAAGCTCTTAAATTGCACTAACGCTCAACGTGTCAGTTGCGCCGAGTATCAGTTAGTGGAGGAACCTGATCGTTGGTGGGAAAGGTATTGGCGAACGAGGCCGGAGGATGAACGTGATGCACTTACTTGGGCCCAATTTAGAGATATTGTGACCCAAAAATATTACCCACACTTTTACCGTGACCAGATGGAACGTGAGTTTCTGGATCTCACCCAAGGTAGCATGTCCGTGGTGGACTATGACCTTAAGAAGGCCCAACGGTTCCTAGGCGGGTTGCGAGATGGAATACGACACATTCTCACAAGTCATGGGGACTTGTCTTATGCCGAGACATTGAGACGGGCTCAAAGGATAGCCGCAAGTCATGACATAGAGCGCAGACATGTCGAATCTTCGTGAAAGAGAAATTGGAAAGGATTGAACCATGGTAAATATGGGAACCAGAAATCGAACAATCACACCAAGACCGGTGGTGTCCAGGAGCCTCCTCAACAAAATGCTAGGCCATTATGCACCACTTGCGGCAAACCTCACCAAGGAGTGTGCATGTTGGGACAAAGAAGATGTTATCGATGCAAGCCACCATATCACCTAGCGCCAAGTTGCCCAAACCCATTTCGTAACGGAGGGAAAAGTCATTTTCACTAAGCTCGAATTTTTTCCATGAATAAGAAGGAGGCTGAGAAAAATCCAGGCACAATGACATGTATGCTATCAGTATTTGATGTACCAGCTTTAGTTCTTTTCGACACTGGTGCCACACATTCATTCATGTCTAAAATATTTTATGCTATGTCTGGGAGCAAGAACATTAGTGTAGATGAATCGCTAGAGATTAGCGTACCCTCGGGAAAAGTCATTTTCACTAACTCAATGGTTAGATATACTCCTATAGTCGTGAATGAGAATAACTTAGAGACTGACCTATATGTGATTTATATGAAAGACTTTGATATAATTATGGGCATGGATTGGTTGACGAAGTATAGAGCGGGCATTAAATGTCAAGAAAGAGAGATAACTTTAGGTTTACCTGGAAATAAAGAGACCGTACTCTATGGATCTAAGACTGGCTCATCACCTCGAATCATCTCAGCAATGAAGGCGATCAAAATGCTTAAAAAGGGACGTGTCGGGGGTACCTTGTTAATATAATTGGTACCCAATCACAAGAGCTTTCAATCACAGTTGTACCAGTTTTGAATGAGTCTCAAGATGTGTTTCCAGAGGATCTCCCACGAGTCCCACCGAATCGACAAGTAGAATTTACTATCGAGTTAGTATCTGGGGCCGCACCCGTATCGAAGGCTCCTTATAGAATGGCACCAAAGGAGCTAGAAGAGTTGAAGGCTCAACTACAAGAATTACTAGTCCTGAAGTTCATTCGACCTAGTGTTTCTCCTTGGGGGGCGCCAGTGTTGTTTGTCAAGAAGAAGGATGGTACTTTAAGAATGTGCATCGACTACTGAGAGTTGAATCGACTCACAATTAAAAACAAGTATCATCTGCCATGGATTGAAGACTTGTTTGACCAACTGAAAGGAGCAAGAGTCTTTCAAAAATTGATTTAATATCAGGGTACCATCAATTAAGGATAAGGGATGTGGATATTTCAAAGACAGCTTTTAGAACGCGATATGGTCACTATGAGTTTGTAGTGATGCCGTTTGGATGAATTAATGCTCCCGGTGTCTTCATGGACTTGATGAATCGAGTGTTTCATCCCTTTTTGGATAAGTTTGTCATTGTTTTTATCGACGATATTTTGTTATATTCGAAAGATGAGAAAAAGCATGTGGAGCAATTGAGAATGGTTTTAGAGACTCTTTGCTCTGAGAGATTGTATGAGAAGTTTAAGAAATGTGAATTTTGGATAGATCGAGTTGTGTTTCTCGGACATGTGGTGATTGCTCAAGGGATTGAGGTTGACCCGACCGAAATTGAGGTGGTAAATGATTGGGATGCACCGACCACCGTGAGTGAAATTAGCAGCTTTCTGGGTTTGGCAGGTTATTACCGCAGATTTATTGAAGGATTCTCGAAGATAGCGGGACCCATGACGAGGTTGATGAGAAAAGGCGAGAAATTTATTTGGAATGAGAAGTGCGAAGAGGTTTTTCAAAATTTAAAAAGGAAACTAACATCAGCCCCGGTGTTAACTATTCCAGACCCCAAAAAAAATTTCGTTATTTATAGCGACGCATCTAAGCAAGGACTTGGGTGCATACTCATGCAACACGGGAAAGTTGTGGTTTACGCTTCAAGGAAATTAAAGCCGCACGAGTTGAATTACCCAATGCATGACATGGAATTAGCGGTTGTGGTTCATTCGCTTAAGTTTGGAGACATTACTTGTATGGAGGAAAATATGAAATTTTTACGGACTACAAGAGTTTGAAATATTTGTTCACACAGAAGGAGTTGAACATGAGGCAGAGAATGTGGCTCGAGTTAGTAAAGGACTACGACTGTACCATCAAGTATCATCCAGGCAAAGCTAATGTGGTTGCTGATGCTTTGAGCCGAAAAACATGAGGAGAGTTAGCCTTCCTAACGACAATTCAAGATTAGCTAGTGGGTGATTTCTCAAAGTTGAGTATTGAGGCAGTGGTACCTCCGAGAAGTACAAGTTTGATCTTATCTACTATGGTGGTACAATCCACCTTAAGGAAGAGGATTAAGGAGGCTTAATCTAAAGATGAGTCATTGAAGAAAGTGAAGGAACAAGTGTTGTGTGGGGGTGACAAGGGTTTCTTTATGACTGTCGATGGTACTTTAGTGTACAAAGGTAGAATGTGTGTGCCTAAAGAGGAAAATTTATTAAGGGAAATTCTAACTGAAGCTCATAGTACACTGTACACCGCTCATCCAGGTGGAACTAAGATGTACCAAGACCTTAAGAAAACCTTTTGCTGGAAAAGTATAAAGAATGACATAGGAAAGTTTGTGGAGAGTTGTTTAACTTGTCAGCAAGTCAAAGATGAACATCAATGACCTCATGGATTACTTAAGACACATGAAATTCCACAGTTGAAGTGGGAGAATATATCTATGGACTTTGTTATCGGTTTACCCAGGACGATTAGAGGAAATACGGCAATATGGGTTACGTTTATAGATTGACCAAGTCCTCACACTTTTTGCCGGTAAAGATGACACTAAGTATGCATCAATATGCACAAATTTACCTCAAGGAGATCGTAAGATTGCATGGATTTCCAGTAGAAATAGTGTCGGATAGGGATGCTTGTTTCACATCCAAGTTTTGGGGAAGCTTGAAGAATGCCTTGGGAACAAAGTTAAAGTTTAGTACGATTTTCCATTCTCAAACCGATGGCCAGTCAGAGCGTATGACTCAAGTCCTCGAGGACATGTTGAGAGCTTGTGTTCTTGACGTAAAGGGTGATTGGGAAATACTTCTACCGTTAATAATAACTTATAAGTTACAATTGGAATGGCATCGTACGAAGCGTTGTATGGGAGGAAGTGTAGGTCTCTAATTTCTCAGGACGAAGTTGGTGAAAAAAAAGTGTTAGGACCAGAGTTAGTTGAAAAAATGGTGGAAAAGACCAAATTAATTCGTGAGAAGATCAAAGCTCAAGATCTACAAAAGTCTTACGTGAACAGGCGTAGGAAAGACATGTTTTTCGAAATTGGGGATAAAGTATTTTTGAAACTGTCACCAACCAAAGGAGTTCTTCGTTTTGGTAGAAAGGGAAAACTTCGACCACGGTTTGTCGGGCCATTTGAAATCCTTGATCGAGTGGGAGACCTAGCGTATCGTTTGGCTCTACCACTCGATTTTACTTTCGTACATAATGTTTTTCATGTTTTGATGTTGAGAAAGTATGTTCATGACCTAAGTCACATTATCAATTATACGACTTTGGAAGTCAATAAGGATTTGACGTATGAAGAGAAGCCATGTGCAATCTTGGAGAAGAGAATTCACAAGTTAAGAAATAAATATATCACGTTAGTTATGGTACAATGGAATCGACATGGAAAGGATGAAGCAACTTGAGAACGAGAAGAGGAGTTGTACGCCAAATATCCGAATACTCTAAGTTTAGGTGCGTACTAGAATTTTCGAGGTCGAGAATAAGTGGGGTAGGTTGTAATACCCGGGTTTTAATTAGGACTACTTATATATATATATATATATATATATATATATATATATATATATATATATATATATATATATATATATATATATATATATATATATATATATATATATATTTATATATATTTATATCCCCTCTTATAACTTGGGCCTCACTATTTCAATCATGGGGGAACAAGAAAGATTTTTTGTTTTTAACCCAACAAGATCTTTTTGAAAAGGGACGCAACAATGCCATAAAAAAAAGAATTAATTAAACTTGGGAGATAATCCAATCCTTCCAGTTGAGAGTTTTAAGGAGTATTTTTTCAAAACAAACATCTGATGAAAGGAACCCACTCGCCCACGTCTCTTCCCTAACCCCATTAACCCAAAAAAATTACTAATAAGGCTCCATTATTATCATCTCTACTATTTCAAAAAAAAAAAAGAAAAAGAAATCATCCGCAACCATTTTGTTTGACAGTCGGCAGAGTAAGGTATTATTCTATCTCTCAGTCAAATGGATTTTTCAACCCAGCCGTTTCCTCAATCTTTGAAGAAAACATGAAACTAAGGAAAATTTATTTTTCCAATGTGTGTGTATATATATATATATTTACTTTTCTCTTGTTTCACAAATTCCCTTCTTTTTTTTTTATTCCATTTGCTGTACAGTCGCCCGGAATTTTAAGCATAAGCGTAATATTATTATTATTATTATTATTATTATTATTATTATTATTATTATTATTATTATTATATTTTACTTATCATCCCTACATACACTTATACATATATATACGTAAATATATTTATATATATATATAAATCTTTTGACTAGTAAGGGTATGGTTTTGTATTTACGTTTTTGTCGTAGTTCTTGATCTCTCGTCTTCGCCTCGTAACAGTTTTTAGTTGTCTGTTTCGTCTTTTAGGTGACGTAAATTTTGTAAATCAAGGAATTTAGGAGGGGTTTCGCATCGCATTTCGCAATACTATTTCAAGGTGGGAAAATTCTCTAAATTATTTTCTTGTCTCGTATAATCACTATATGGCATATTAACATTTAATCGATTCATATGTGATATTCTAGGTCGACTACATAGCCTTCGGGCGACAACATAGCCTTCGGGCAACCACATAGCCTCCAGGCGACTATATAACCTTTGGGCAATAGGGTACGTATTCCTTGGCGGAAATCCACGTAAAAACATTTAAAACGTTTTACTTTATGCGTTGATATATTTTTCGTATTGTGAGTATATGAGACATATGTTCCCACTGAGCTCGTCGCTCATCCCAATTATTTTTAATATTTCCATGTTGACGGAGCGAGACGACACATGACGAGGGAATTGGAAATTTAATAAATGTTATTTCTAATTTGTTAAGTATTTTGGTATTGTGAAGTAATTCATTTTTGGCACATATATGCTATTTCTAAATGCGTGGGTATCCTACGGCCTATTTGAAATTTAATTTTGTTCTTTTGATTTGAGTTGTTTGGTAAATTCTCAAAACTTTCCTTCATTTCTAGTTGATTCATCTGTTGGACGTGATTATTATTATTATAATAATTATTATTATTATTATTTTTTTTTGTTGTTGTTGTCTTAAACCTTAACTGATTAAATTTGTTTGCCAAGGTATTGATGATTGCTGTACTTCTATTATTTAGGTTCCTGAATAACTATTTATAGTACTGCCACATGTTTGGGGATATATGACTTGCATGCATGTGGTGGTTGCATGACCTTTTGTCCATGCAAATAAATATATAATAGTGGGATGAGTTGCATTAAGAAAATATGTTGTGCCTTGAAAGTGTAGGTACGACTGGAGTAATTTGTTGAAATGGATTCCCACTTGGTATGAGTTATAATATTTTTCTTAACCAAGCCATGAACCTCTTATACTTTATACTCTTAACCACCGCTTAAACTTTACAATTCAAAATAGCGCCATTGAAACTCGGCTTGGTTAAGGTTTTCGATTTGCTTGTAGATTCTATGAGTTTTTAGCTTTCTTTTGTATTTGACATTTTTCTTGAGTGTATGCAAGGTCGTAGAACTCTTGGGAATGATTTAGCTCCTTAAATTTCAAACCCCAAATGATTAAGGCGTTTAAGTCGTCCCTCGGTAACTACTCAAGACATGGCAAATAATCTTCCGAACACCGACCCGCTTCTCAAACCCAATGGTAAGTCTCCATGGGCCCATGATCCTCAAAGCTCTAGTACTCCCAAGCCCGTTGTTCATGCCGAGTCTTCCACACCAAGTGATAAACCTGGGCTTTTGACTCCCAATCTAACGGGCCCTCCCGATCACACTCTAGGAAATTAAGGGAGTTACATTTCTAACATGGGAGGGCATGGTGCAAACTATGTTGGGAATGAGATAAATAGTATCATTTTTGGCAACATCGGAGGGAATGTTGCAAACCCTGTTCCCAATGGTGTTAACGGTAATGGTCAACCAAACATGGGAGGGCATGGTGCAAAACGTGTTGGGTATAGTGGATTCATGGGTATGAATGGTCCGTATGGAAGTTATGGTGCCCCCAATCACTTTCTGAATATGTATAATTTAGGCTTTGTTAATCTGAATGGGAATGTTGGTGGTCAAAATCTGAATCCCTATCCGTATGGAGTTCCTCATGCTTATAATTTTAATCATTCTCCGATTAGTGATGACAATCATGTTCACGAGGTCACCCCTGATCTGTTTGCGTTGTTTGGAGGAATGGGCCCCAATGCCCAAAATGCCCTTCTCGTCTTCGCTATGAGAGAGGTTAGCAAAGCCTTTGTGGGGGCGACTACTTCGTCTTGTGTTTCCCTTCCTCCCGAACTTATGGCTATTGATATAAGATTGCTCGATTTTGCTTGGCTTCCGATATTTCATGGGTTTACTAAAGAGGATCCTCTCTAATTCATTCGATAATTCTTGTGGCAAGTCTCGAGTTTTCATCGTTAGAACATGATGAGTTTAGAGAATCTTCAACTCCGATGTTTTTCGTATGCTCTTCAAGATAAAGCACTGTCATGGTTCATGAGTATTCCTTCTAACTCCATTCATACATGGGATGATCTTTCAGCGATATTCTTGGATCATTATTTTTCCGATGAAAAGATGGCCGAGTTGAGGATCAAGATTATGTCGTTTAAACAATTGAAAAATGAGCCATTTCACTCGGCTTGGGCTCATTTCTAAGATCTTCTCACAATTTGTCCACATCATCGTATGACAAAGGAGCTCTTAATCCAAACTTTTTATGAGGCGTTGGACCAATATTTCCAATATATGGTAGACACGTCAGCGGGGGGAAATCTGAAGGATCAACCTCCTCAAGTGATTCACAAGATTTTCACCACTTTAGCTGAAAATTCTCAAAATAATTCTTCTCGAGTGATGTATTCTAGTGCTAATGAAGTGAATGAAGCTTCTTTCCCTAGGAAGCTTGAGTTGGAAAATAAAATAAAAACTATGGAGGCTCAAATTGCTAAGTTATCTAGCTCAAGCCTGGATCCCCCATGTGCATCGTGTGAAATACTTGGTCATGATACCACGTCTTTTCCTTTAAATCACTCTTTCTATATGCCGATGCCTCAATCGGAGGAAGTGTGTGGGGTTCAAAGGTATCAAACGGGACCCAGTTTTACTAGGCCATCTTTTGCTTATCCGTAGAATCACAATCGCCTTATCATCCTAGCAACTACATGCATCCAAATTATAGGTATGCCAATACAAATGTGGATGTCAATCCTCATGTGGGTGCGTCTCGTCCGCCTATTCTGGTGAATGCTCCCACTCCACCCTCTGATCTTCTCTTGGTTATTATGCAACAAATGCAAGCATTTTATATTACATTGGCATCTTTCGATGTTAGGTTCAATGGTCTTGAGGCTACAACAAATTTGTTAAACACTAAAATGGGGCAATTAGCAAGTGATGTGAATATGCTAAAACAAGCTAATGAGAAAGAAAAATTGCCAAGCCAACCTTCGCAAGCTCATGTGGTTACAGTCCTTAGAAGTGGTGGGGTGTTTGATAATAAGCTTGTCCCGCTGTCCGAGGGGGAGGTGGTTTCTATCCCAAGTGTTCTTACTCTTCTTGATCTACTCCCGTTGGTCCCACTTTTGCAAAGGAACTTCCTGATGGCCTACACAATTCTTCGAATCCATATAAGGCACCAACTTCTAAGACCCCCATACCCTATCCATCCCGGCTACAAAATTTCTACGAAGGATGACCAATTTCAAAATCTCCATGATTTATTGTTCAACGTATTAGATGCCATCCGGAGTTTGCCTGCTTACTCTAAGTTCTTCAAGGAGCTTTCTTCCAAAATTCTTGAGAGCACTATGAATGAGATCGTTTATCCATCTAAGGAGGCAAGTGTGGTTTGTGACCCTTCTCTCTTAGCTCTTAAGAAGGCAGATCCCGGCTTGTTTTGTATTGATATCACACTCGGGAATGGAAAAATCACTAATGGCATGCTTGATTCCGGGGCGGGTATTAATTTAATGCCATTTTTGATTTACGAACAATTGGAACTTCCTCCTTTACAAGAGACACGCATTTGCTTACAATTAGATACCCAAAGGGGATGGTCAAGGATGTTCTTGTACAAGTTGGATGGATTGTGGTTCCGGTTGATTTCGTGGTGTTGGATGTTGGCATGGTGAAGAATGATGGATCGGAACACACTATCTTGCTAGGCTGCCCATTTATGGCTACAACTCAATATTTGATAGACGTTGGGAAGAAAAATCTTACTTTGTCCGTAGCGGGTAAATCGGTCACGTTTTCTATGTTTAACTTTTCATCTATTCCATCAAGCGTCTTTTTATGTGTATTACTTACATGTTGACGTGATTACAGGGTTGGATGATCAAGTTTATATGGAGGAAGAGTTCAAAAAGGAGGAGTTTGACCCGGTAGCTTGTGTTGAAAGTTTTAGTGAGGGAAATGAGGCCTTTGATCATAACAACGATTCAATTGTGTTTCAATGTGCCAAAGGATTGTGTGAGAAGGATTGTATACGTGTTGTTGAGGGCAACGACGAAATTTTACAGGGGGAGGTGCAGATTATTGATGATGGTTGGAAATGAAACCCATGTAAAAGCTTGAAGATTATCTTGAGGAGATCATTGGATTTCTCGAATTAATTTCTAATGATGTCGAGAGGAGACACAAGCCCAAGATTAATCCTCTCCTATATCACCTCAAGTATGTCTATTTGGAAGAAGAGGAGCAAACTGGTTGAGTTTGAGTACGAAGCTTTTTGGGCGATATAAGCTGCGAATATGGATTTGAAGGAGGCCGGGCTTGAGAGAATGTTGCGAGTGGATGAGTTACATGAGTTTCGAAACGTTCAATATGAAAATTCTCGTATCTACAAGGAAAGAGCGAAGCGAATCCAAGACAAGAGGATAGTCCCAAAATATCTTGAGGTTGGTATGGTCGTCTTGTTCTACAACTCCTGTTTGGCCTTATATCCCTCCAAGTTGAAATCTAAGTTGATGGGGCCATATATACAATTAAAGAAGTCAACCCAAGTGGGGCGGTGATCTTGATCGACCCTAAGACGCAAGAACGATTCTAAGTTAATGGCCATCGGGTCACGCCTTATAGTAATAGTTTTCTCTTTCCACATTGATCAAGAAGGGAGTTCGTCAAGCTAATGAAAGAAAACAAGCGCTTCTTGGGAGGCAACCTATGCTCTTTTATATATTTCTTTTATTTCTCTCTTACTTTCTTATTATATAAAAATCCATAAACATTCAAAAAAAAAATGTGTGTTGTCTTTTGGTTCTTTTAAACCCTTGATTTTGTTTTGTTTTAATTCATGTGCATATTTTCTTGTGTTTTTGATTTTGTGTGACTTTCTTTTATAAGGTTTTATTTTTTGACTCTAACTTTTGTTGATTTTATAAGTTAGTAGCATTCATGGAGCCGAGAGAAACACGTCGTGCTCGGTTTTCGATTGGATTGCTTGAATGCTTAAGTGGAACCCACCGAGCTCGATCTAAACTCGCTCGGATAAGGAAGATTCTATCTCACCCTCTCTTTTACTTGTTTTCATTAAAATGCAATAAGGGCATTGCATGGTTTAAGTGTGGGGTGGGTAAGTGGTTAGGGTCTGGGTTTTACAAAGCATGACTTGTCTTGATTAACTCGAGCCTTGGAGAAGTGACGCATTCTTGGCGAAGTGACTCTTACTAATTGCGCGTTTATATGGTTGAGTCTTTTTTGTGTCTTGTGTGAGTTTTTTACATTGTTGAGCAATCACCACATGCTTAGAAGTTTGAATAGTTTACTTGTCGGGTTATTACATGTATATGACCTCTTGTGTAAGGAGTTAAATTTTTTTGCTTTGTCCAAAACCCGACTATATACATATATATATATATACTCAACATTTACCCGTGAAAAGATTTCAAAGCTCTAAAAAGGTCTTTTGATTTTGTCTTCCAAAATCCGGTGCAAACGAGTGAGTAGCCTTGTGTGAATTATCGGTTTTGCTTGCATTTTTATGGAAACTTCATGGAGGAGACTTGATGTTGCTCGTACATGATTGAATTTGGAAATGACCTCAAGGCACATATATCACCCTTATTCCGGCCATATCCAAATATATAAGCTACTTAAATATCCCAAATGAGCCCCCTTGAGCCTATGCCCCATTTCTTGTTAGCCGAGCTCGATTTTAGCTCTTATATCTTCATAAATGGTGAGGTCAGAGCGTATGTTGTTAGTTGACTAGAAATGTGTGGGAAATCAATTGTGGTTAGGTTTGGGGTTTTGAGTCTCTTATATATAAATAACAAATAAACTCCAACACAAATCACGAAAAGTGATAAAGCGTGCGTTTAAGTGAAAAGCCTAATGTTTAAAAAGTCTAAGTTTAGTAAAAAGAAGCAAATTCAAAAAGCTTGTAAGTGTTGTGAAATAAAAGTCGGATAAGTGTGTGAGTGTACGAAAGGGTTTTGAATAAAAGTTTGGTAATTTGAGGAGGGTGAAGCGAACTTATGCTTCGAGTTCTAGAAGTTAGGGTTTCGTGTGTTATTGATCACGATTGATCGTGTGTTAGCCACTATATCCATATATTCCATACCTCACCAAAGTGCCAACATTACAACCAGAAATAAAGACCTCTTTCAATTCTTGTTTAGTCATGTACAATGGGTGATTTTGAGTTTCAGATTTGTGAAATCTTGACGAGGTGCATGCATTGTCCGATTTGAGCGTATACACGTCCCATATAACAAAATACTTAGTGAAATGAGCGAAAACCCTCAGAATTCCATTTGTTAGAAAGTCATCGATTTGGTTTTCATTTGAAAAAGAGTTATACGAGCAATGCTTGGCGATAACGAGTTTATGTTGATACTTTTATAATTCTAATAAGGATAAGCACAACGATTTTTCTTTTTACATAATGTTCATTGCCATGGTTCTGAAAATCGGACCGGACCGACCGGTTCGATCGGTTCAACCGGGAACCGGTCACCACATCGGTCCGGTTTTCATGTGAAAATCGGTGGACTAAAAAACTGGTAGAAAACCGGCCGAACCGGTTGGACCGGTGAACCTGTGACAGGTTCAACCGGGCTTTTTTTCTTCTTATTTTTATATTATATAAAAATTGACAGGGTCTTATTTTTTTTTTTTTGTGAATAAAAATAGATACAAATTATGATGATTAATTTTATTTCATTTTAAGGTTGTTGGACTTGGAGTGATGATATAAGAATTGAACTATTTTCATTTGATTTCTCTTTATTATATTTATTTCAACTATATTATTCTATGTTGTATTGTGGTTGATAAACTCATATTTATTTATATGGACTCTTTGAATTGAGTTTTAAAATATTTTATAATCATGTTTTTTATTAAATTAATTTATTCTATTTATTTATAACATATTTAATAGTGGTACACACACACACACACACACACACACACACACACACACACACACACACACATATATATATATATATATATATATATAAAATTAAAACCGGTCCGACCATGGTTGGACCTGTGAACCACTGAACTATTAGGCTTTACCGGTTCGATGACCGTTCCCAGTTTTTCAGAACAATGTTAATTGCCATGTAACATTCTCGATTCTTTTCGCTTGTTCGAGGACGAACAAACCGATAAGTGTGGAGTGGTTTTTTTTGCATGTAATTGTAATGTTTTTCTCTTGTTTTTAATTAGGATGTAGTGTCATTTATAGTAGTTTTGGAGTCAAGTTTCGTTACGTATTTAGGTTGTTTTCTTGTTTTCTGGTTTTGAACTTAATTTGTGCATTATTGGTGAGGTTTGGGTGATTCTTGAGTGTTCTATGTTCAAAATTCTTAGTTCATAGGTGGCTTAATGATTAAATCCGTTCCAGGAGGCGCCTAGATTCGAGCCAAGACATGGAGGCCCAAGATCCGTGCCAAGTCATGCATAAATCCACGCCACAAACTAGCTCTAAAATTCCAAAACATTCTGCAATGGTCGCCAGGACGTGCCAAGCCGCGCAAAGACTCGCGAACCGAGACTTGGCACAAACTACCGCACGCTAAGGCAAGCCACCCGCGCCCGCCCGCACGCCCCGCGTGCGCATGTCTTGGTAGCACTCGCGCCAACCAACGCGCAGCATCCACCCAGCTCTACCGAAGGCGCGCACCTGCGCTCACCAGCGCAACCGCCCGTCGCCCAGCGCCCCTACGCCTACGCTTGCCCGCGCCCTCCCGCACCCCAGTGCGCGCCTACACTCATCACCCCCCCCCCCCCCTCCCCACACACACACACACACTTGCCGATACACGCCCATGTCTGCCGAGAGCTGCCGACCAGCGCCCGCCCAGCCTGCCGAGAACTGCCGCCCAACGCTGCCCATCTCACCCAACATCGAGCCACCTTAAGCCAAATCACACCAAACGTTGATCCCAGTGCATATCAAGGCCGGTTCGGGTCAAACTTGGTCAAACATGGGAAACCCAAGATTTTAAGACTTATTTGACCCATTTACCCTTCATATATGTCTCTCATTAGCTCTATAACAAATTCTCGTACCAACTCATGCATTGTTTTGGGACCTAATTCCTCTCTCTAGTTCTTAGACTTAATTTCAAGATTTTCATTGAGTTTAAGCTCAAGAAGAATTCAAGTCATCACTTGGATTTTAATTTGAATTGTGATTTCATTCAAGTCTTTGGATTCTCTTTCTTAATTCAAGTAAGTTTTTGCTTTATTTCTTCCTTGTTCTTCAATTTCAAGCCTGTTCTTCAATTTATGCATTTTGTTAGCTCTTAGATTTATTATTAGATTTGTGATTTGGTTTATGAAATCTAGGTGAGTGACACACCTTGATCATAGATCGGGTCCTTGATCGTTTTTATTTCAAGTATTTCCTATGCTTTATTCTGGTTTTTATTTTCATGCATGTTTTTATGTTTAATCCTAGATCTAATCTTTGTTTCTAGTTATTTATCGAAAAGGTTTTAACTTTCACGTCAACTTTTATTACTCTTTTTATTGGTGCTTTTGATTTTCGTAGATTAGCATTATTTAAATTTCATGATCATGCATGCATAGTTGTACCTTAGGTTTTCATGCTTGTACCTTGTTGTTTCTTTTATTTTTATTGCTTATTTTGATTACTTCATGCAATTTCAATATGGCATACGCATGAGGCATTCGAAATACTTTCACTTACTTTTGTTACTTTTCATTTTCTTTTAGTTTCATAAAGCTAAAACTCATTGATTTATATAATCATTTGAATTCCGATAATACCAAGCCATGAACCTCTTATACTTAATACTCTTAACCACCGCTTAAACTTTACACTTCAACAAGCATAAAAATAAGCTCAAGCAAAGAGTAATGTCGTGATACATAGATAATTTTGAAAATATAGATAAATAAAACGCAAACTCATACGCTAGACCCTTATTACATTGTTGCTCCAAAAACAAAATCATGCATCCTCACAAAAGGTTTATATATATGTGTACGCTAGAAAACACTCAAGTATTCTTTTATACGGGATGGGTATACATTGAAATCATCAAAATTAATGCACAATAAACAAGCGCTGAAAAATCAAAAACTTCTCCATCGCATAATAAGTGTGTAACTAACAAAGAATCGAAAAAGGTCTTCAACGAGTTGTAATGTTGGCTCTTTGGACGGGTATGGAATATATAAATCGTGTGTCTAACTCACGACCTAACATTATCAATAACTCACCAAACTATTCTAATCACGATGCAATGTGCTTCACCTCATTCAAACGAAACCTCACTTAACTCTCATAACGTAGCCTTTATACTTTGGCTATTTCTCAACTCAAAACCCAAAACCAACTTCTGAAAAAACCACTTAAACAATTTAGAAGCTTATGATATGCTTCGTATTTCAAATGCAACTCTTGCCTCTTAAACATTAGGCGTCATAAGAAAATCAACAATACTAAACTCAAGCCTTTATAAGCATAGGCAACAACTCAACAAGATTCACCATCCTCTTTATTCATTTTTTTTATTATTTTTTTTCCTTTTTTTGTTTTTTTTTTTATTATTATTATTTTTTTTGGAAGGATAATGATTCTAACACTATTACAACTTTTTTATAAATACCTGATCATAATTTCAAAACACAAATAACTAATAAAAATAACTAACTCTTACCCCCGCTATTAATAACGTAGGATTTAACTCACAAACACTCATAACTGTAGGAAATGAATATATGGTTATGAATGGCTCATTCAGAATTTATAGTGGCTAATATATCTGGATATGGCCAGAATAAGGGTAATTTTTGTGCCCAATTGTCATATTCAAAGCTAACTACACACTGCGATTTCCAAGAGATCTCAAAACAGAACCTACTCAAGTACATGCAAAGATGATAAAACAAAGGCTACTCTGTGGCTTTTGCATGAAGACATTTTGAATTGACGCTGTTTTTAAGGTTTTGCGAAATTATTTGCGTCCGAGTACCATTTTAAAATATATATAAATAATAATTTTGATAAAATTTATGCACTTATACACGCTGAAATACAAGAACCTCAAATCACACATAGTCAACTTTGACAAATAAACCAGACAAACACAAATAAGAGCAGGAATAGCAATCAACCACGTTTAAATATTAGTTATTACAAAACTACGAATTCAAATTGCACAATTATAAAATACAAATCACTACTCAACTATCCTCCCACTCCTTAAAAATCAGGTAATCTCCGAATTTCCATAAGCACATATAAAAATCAAATCAAAAGAGGAAAGGAGTAAGAAAAATGTCCTTGAAGACTAAATAGTTGAGTAGTTCCAAATAGAACTATGCAATCATCCCATCGTCTCGAATCACGTGATTGAGATTGTATTGATTAAAAAACTACGAAAACAAACAAGCAAACAAAACAAAGAACAAACTAACTAATAATATTTTTTTCCCTTTTTTATGGATTTTCAATAATTAAAGTAAACAATCCCGAAGTCAAAATAACAAAAGAAGTAAAATAACTAACTAGAACGATCTACACTAAACATCATAAGAATTCACGGAAATAGGGCTCAAGGGTGATTTAGGTCCATAAAGTAAATTATTAAGCTTTTCGACCCCTAGAGTAAGCTCATCTATCCTCTTAATCGATTCTGCCAAATATCCCTCCAACTTGTCAATATTAAAAATATATGCCACTTCATTGAGCATAAGCTCGTGGTTATCAGATGTTAAATTCTGAATCATCATTCTAGCTTCATACAATTGACTTTGAAGCGCATCCAATGCTTCTTCATGTTCTTCTCTTCTCACCATTCCATGCTCCATCTTTGTCTACAAGGCTTATGGCAGAACTTGGTAGTTGGGAAACGATCGAAGCGTTGAAAGGGATTGAAAATTTTATGAAGAATAATTTACTCATGGAGGGTTTATATAAGATTTAAGTGCTGGAGAAAAAGGAGTCCTAGATTTTTCCAAACCTAAATAAGGTAGAACTCTTCAAAACATAACTCTTAAAAGGAAATATGTCAAAACTCCTTAACTAAACTAAAATCAAAACTTACCTTAGAAACACTTACCTTACCAAGGTGGATGTCTAGAAATCATGACCAAGATCATCTCTCAAAATCCGCAGGTTTTTTAATTAAAGTCAGCAGACGGGCTAATACTGGGTTGGCGTCGATGGTCGTCGATCAACGAGGGGTACATCGATGGAGATAGAGGTGTAGTCGACCATTTTCGTCAATTGAAGGGAATCATTTCGACGGGGACAGAGACGTTATCGACCATTGCCGTCGATCGATGGGGAAAGAGACCTTCGTCGATCGGTTGTTGATGGTCTGATCGATTGATTCTGGTAGCGCAGTGGCGTCGACGTTGGCCATCGATCGATGATTTCTTCCTTTCGACTCATTGTCGCTTGATTGATCAATGTTCTTTAGCGAGAATTCCTCCAACTATTTTAAAAGTAAAGGAAAACAAATAAAACACAACGAAACAAAAACACAAAGAAATTTTAGAGAAGAAATATACAGAAATCGCAAAAGGATACGAAAAGCTTGGGTTGCATCCCAAGAATAACTTTTTTAACGTCGAGAGCTCGACGACTTATACAAGCGATGCTATCCAGGATTTAAAAATAAGTGACGGTTGTGCCACGCCTTAGTGCTCTCCAAGAGCAAGAGCGGGCGATTAAAAATACCAAGGCGGGCACCGAAAGCAAGTCGTAGAATAAGAGAAATAAAGACTTCAACTTGCTTTGGAGGTTAGAAATATGAGTAATCGATCACCACGAAGATATCAGAAGACAATTGGAGCACGGGCCAATCCTCGATCACTCGAATAACTAGGTAATCCATCGAAAAAATGGCACAACCATCGACCAACCCAAACTCCTTCATTTTTTTGGCATCCCCCTCAACGTTCTGAAAAATACTTAGTGCCATATCCGGGCATAGGGGAGGGGGATCGGAATCCTTTTCGACTATCTCTTCCACCACCTCAATAAGATTTAACAAAGGTTCAGGTGGTGTAAGAAGAGGATTGGCCATCTCAACATCTCCCAAATCTGGCCCCACGTCATCATCCTCATAGAGATCGAGTAAACTCAGATTTTCAACACCCATGAGAAACTTCTACAGTAACACCCCAACACTCTTATCCAAAGCTTCATCAATTAGCACAAGGGGGGTGGTGCATTTAGCCGAATTCCCAATCTCAACCTCCTTACGCATATCTCCCAAACGAGAATTCAAGCTCGAATTTTCAACATCCAAAGTGGGCTCCACCACATCAAAAACTGGAAACTCATCAAAAAGGAGCCGTTTCACCTCATCATCGATAATCGAGCAAGGATCATTATCGAGTGAGGCATCGGGATAATAATAGATTTGTTGTTTGTCCTTCTCATTCGATAATTTTTCTATAAAAACCGCCATCTAACCTATCATCATCTCCATATTCTTCATAGTCTCAGAAAGGTCATTTACCTACTCAATCAATTGCGCAATTTCGTCCCGGTGACGAATGGTCTCAGCTGGTTGATTTTGCTGCCACACCAAGAACTAATCATTTGGTTTATTTGGAGTAGGTCCTTGCCCCTTGGTAGGATATTTGGTTGGTGGGGTATATTCTTCATAGCTCGGATAATAGGTAATTGAGTTGGGAGGGGATAAGAGTCGTAGATCGAATAGGAAGAATCAAAATTGGGTGGAGCATATGGATCGTTGTGGCTAGAATCGTATGAATTTAAAGATGGGGCCTATTCAGGTGAGTAGACGTCCCCATGAACCGATCGTACACTTCCTCCCACATTTTTAAGTAATCAGGCTCCAAATATAACAACCATTTTCTTGTCCGATCCTTTATTGTGAAAAAGAAGAGTCGCATCTTCACTCGATCCCTCGAAAGGCTGAGAAGAGGGAAAGTCCAGGTGATAGCCTCGTACTCTCGGATGAACTTCAGCGGATTCTCGCTCGGAAGCCCATGAAAAATCGGGAGTTGCTCATAGTAAAAATCATCAGGATCGTAATCCCGCTTCGCAGAGCTTAATAGAATGGCCGGTCGAAAGGCAGCCAATCGTAATGTTTACTGTAAGGGTCTCGCATTTTCTCTTTTTTTTTTTTTATTATTTTTTTAAAAAAATAGTTTGTTGAATCTCGGGCCTCGGTCGTCGAGGTACATTGAATACACAACACTCAACACACGAGATTAAACGCACCAGTAGAAAATAAAAATACTAAACAAAAAGAAAAATCACAAACGAACAAACAAAAAAATTAAAAGCATGAACAAAAATCACGAAGAGCAAACACAAAAATCACAACCTTTAGCCTTCCCCGACAATGGCGCCAAAATTTTGAATCGAACTTTTTAAACACTTACTTTTTATTAAAATAAAAAGCTCATCCGCAAGAGAATGGAGCAGTTGTAAGTGGCAAGTTGGACTCGAGTCGAATCTCTCGAGAAAGACTAATCAGAGGTAGTTTTTGCGTTTGATTTCATAAACGAGAAAATAACAAGAAGTTAATCTAAACACGTGATCGAATTGTGGTTTTAGAGTTGTAATAACTAAGACAATGATTCAAACGAGCAATGAAATTAAAAACTGTAATAAGATTAATAAAAAGGGGGTCTAGGGCTCTAGAATCTCTCCACGGCCAATTGGCAATTCATTGAACACTTAACCTACGAGCTGGGGTTGTCAATCCCAACTTGTAGATGAAACACCCAACAATCCCAATTGATGGTTTCGAATGATTCTAGGCACTAGACCCGTGAATTTTAACCAACAACCATCAAGCAATCCAACAATACAATCTCAAAGCAAGCATGAACACGATTAACTATGAAAAACTTGAAGAAAGCATCAATGGAGTTTTGAATAACAATAATTATTATCATATAAATTTCTAAGAATCAAACCATAAGAAATCTCAAGAAACACAATTATGTATCATGAACATCACCAACTCACAAGAAAATTCATAAACGAAGCAAATAAGAAATTCGAATAATAAAAGTGATAAATTAAAAGCTTACTATGTAACGGAGGAGAATAACAGCGTTCAAGCTAGAAATTAAACTGAGATCTACTAATTAATCAATCTAAGATCCACTAAACTAACAAAGTATCTAAGATCTACTAAAACTAAGAAACTAGAATTTGAAACGGAAAGGTAGGTGAAAGAAAATGAAGAACACTCTTGTGTTGTCAACCCAAAGAGGTTCGAGAAGGTTAATGTGCTGCTGGGCGTCTCTCCTCTCCCTCTAGCTGCTGTCGCTGCCTCTCCTTTTAAAGGCACGGAAGTGGGTCTGTTCGTCTTATGAGCCGAGGGCTCTAAATTCCCGAATCTGTGCTGGCACTGGTTAACCCAGTGTAGATAACAGATTCAGTGTCAGCATAAATACATCAAATAGGGGTCTGATTTTGTAACGCCCCGATTTCACTTTAGTCAAAATAGGATTTATATTTAAGAAAAATATGATGAAACCTTGGCGTCACAATAAATGTCAAGATTTTCAAACTTTACGCAGCGGAAATAATCATAATATAAATAACCAAATCACCATCAAAGGAAATTTATAATTAAAAACACGTTTTTATGTCTAGTTCAACTTTTATTTAAAACAATGAAACAAGTTTGGAAACACAAAACCAACATCAACATTTTTATTCCTCTACTCGTCTCCCATCCGATCGACATCTTCGTTCATACCTGAAAAAAATATCGTTGATTTGGGATGAGCTCAACGTACTCAATA
>BMAC01000536.1:116655-149099 GCA_014905375.1 Phtheirospermum japonicum | reverse complement strand
CCCCCTTAGAAAAATTTTGTCCTCAAAATTCCGCACTTACCCGAAATGCCGAAATTTGGATACTTCGCTTTGCATTCTTCCTCCTGTTCCCAAGTGGCCCCGTTCATCCCATGACGTCTCCATTGCACCTTGATCAATGCTATCTCCTTGTTCCTTAATCGGTGTATCTTACGATCCAAAAAATCGCTTCTGGAGCCTCTTCATAAGTTAAATCCTTATTAACCTCRAACTCTTTGTAGCATACGATATGGTGTGGATCGTAGACATACTTTCTTAGCATAGACACATGGAAGACGTTGTGAATGCCCAATAAACTGGGTGGTAGCGCAAGCTCGTAAGCCAATTCTCCGATTCTCCTGAYAATCTCAAACGGCCCTATGTACCTTGGCTTCAACTTCCCCCTTTGACCAAATCTCACTACACCTCGGACCGGCGCTACTTTTAGAAACACCTTATCGCCTATTTTTTTAAATTGTTAATAGATATAGCATGTCTTGCGCATGTCTTGCCTATTCTCCGATCAATGCTATTTTTTTAAATTGTTAATAGATATAGCATGTTTTTTAAATCGGAATCGAATGATTTGACAATAATTGTCCAAAATGAGTTCTATAATAATAACCCAACATCTCGGTCAAATAAACTAATCAGCATGAGGGGGAGGGGGGGGAGGAGGAGGATGTTCTCCCATCGCGGCCATCGCGACCATAATACGCTCCTCAACCTGTTGCTGGAGTCGCTGCTGGATGTCCATCTGGCCTGCTGAACCAAACTTTTGTGCACCCCAATTATAGATATTTAAATTAAAACACGTAAGTTTGCTCGCAAGAGTACGAGGAACTTGTAGGGTGATGAGTTTGACTCGAGTCAAATCTCACGAGGAAACAACTTTTTGGTCTTTTGGATGTTTTTCTCAATTTACGAACTAAAATAAAATACATGTACATTTGGGGTTTTAAAAGATTTTGAATTGATCATTATAAACTAAAGTAGTAATTAAACTAAGGATAATTAAACTAATTATTCTAGACTAGATTATCAACTATGAGTAATAATTAAATTATTCGAACTTAAGAACTATGAAGTAAACAGTGAATCTAAGAACATGAATTTAATTAACTATCACGATACAATCATATCATAAGAATCTAAAAATGAATAATTAAGCATAAATCAACTCGCATAAATAAACTAAATAAATCTAATATCTAAGCATAAAATGATTAAACTAATTAAGCTAGTTCTAGAGTTAACTAATAATTTAACTAAGTAATTAACTAGGAAATTAACTAAGAGTTTAGAATACTTATTGGAACTAGTAAAATTAATGAAAATCTCCATCTATTCCGGAGTTGAACGTTGATCTTGGGCGAAGATTGAATCCCGAACGTGTCATTGAGGAATACTTAGGCTTAGAGGGTGGTCGAAGCTTCGGACTTGTTGTTCTTCGATCCTTAATCTCGGTCTTCAAGTCTTGTTATAAGATGTGAAATTACGTTTATTCTAAGCTAAAATAACCTAAGATGTCGTGTGTCTTCCAAAAATCCGAAATATGAAGGGTATATATAGATATAGCATGTCTTGCGCACAAGAAACTTTAAAAAACGAATTTCTGGCCGTCACGTCGACGTCGCGTCGATCGACGCGGGCAGGCTCTCGGGGTCGACGCTGCCTGGGTGCTTGCGTCGACTGACGCGGTCTTGAATCGACGCTTCAGAATGTCACGTCGGCCCTGCATCGACCGACGCGTCTAGGATCGACGCTTCAGAAGGTTGCACCGGCTTTGCGTCGATCATCGCGGATCAGGCCTCGCGTCGATGGAGCATCGGCGCTCGTGTCGATCGACGCGACAAAGAGTCTGTCTCAGTTTCTCGATCTTTTTGCTACTCGTTCACTGGAAAGCTCGTTCTCCTATTCCTGAACATCGAACTTCGTCTATTACACGATAAACTCTTCCGGTTACTTAGATGTAAGGTGAAAAACAACATAATATCACCTATTTGCATCAATTACGATCAAAATACGGTAAAATAAGATGGAACTATAAAAATACGGAATTACGCTTAAATCATCCAACTTATACCAAAAAAAAATAGAAAAACGAACTAAAATACTAATAAAATAAGGACAAATCCACGTTAATCAACTACCCCACGCTTAATTGGTTTGTTCGTCCTCGAACAAACGATAGATTCAAAGTATAACTAGAATGAAAATAAGTTCAAACAAAGAGTCGTGCTATTCTACATACATAAATCAAAAGACAAGAACATTAAATCAAACTTAGTTAACTTTGACAGGCATGCCATACAAACACAATTAAGCATAGAAATAGCAATRAATCACGTTAAMAATTTAATTATTARAGGCCAAATAATTACACAAATAAGCAATAAAAATCACACTCGACCACCCCCCTCTCTAAAAATCCCGGCAATCTCCTGATTGCCACAAATACATCCAAAAATCAAAAAGAGGAAGGAAAAAGAAAACTTCCCTGAAATGATAATAGTCGAGCCGCTACTCGTTCATTTGTGCAATTGTCCGTTGCTTCAAGCGCGCGATATAAATTGCCCTAAAAAACAAAACAAGCAAAAACAAGCAAAATAACAATATTTTTGGATTTTTATATTTTTCATTTATTTATTTTTTTATATAAAGCATAAAAATAATGATATAAGATTTAGAACTCGCGGGAACCATTATCCTCGGGGTTCTCATCGACGTCCATGCTAGGCTGGGGATACGCCACCTCAAACCGCTCCTCGAGCCTCGAAATGCGAGCTCGTATCTTCCTTAAGCTCCGACGGTTTTGCTCGTGGTTCGTGTCAATCTTTTCGTCGATGATTTGGAGCTTGTCGAACATTTTCAGTTGAAATGCTCGGTTATCCTCGAAAAATTGACCCCAATCGGGACTCGGGCCCGAAGTAGTATGTGGGGTCGGCTCCATCGTCGTATCGCCATCCTCGACGTTATGTTGGGACGAGGATCCTCCTTGATTCGAAGACCTCACTCGGGGTGCAGGGGCACGCGTAAGAGAAAGTGAAGTAGTTCCGAGTGGATGAAAACCGCTTTCGGACGGATCGATCCCGAAGTGACGGGCGAGGCCGGTAATGTACGACACGAAGGAGAGAAGTGGCATTTTGCTACCCGGCATACCCTTAGTAACATTGTAGAGTCCTTGCAATATCAATGGGTATAGCCGGACTTGACGACCGTCAAGAAGACATAGACATTGTAGAACATAGAGCTCGGACTTGGTCGCGTAGGTGGCCTCGTTTTTGCACAAAATGATGTGGGTGAGGATCTTGTACGTGGATAATATCATTTTTGGATCTTTTTCTTAAAAACTAAACAAACTCTTTGTTGATTCTAGGGCTTCCACATTTGAAATTAGCATGGTTGGTGAGTTGAGTTATTTTCTAGGCTTACAAATCAAGCAGATACATGATGGAATTTCTATCACTCAAAGCAAATACGCTCATAACTTGCTAAAATTGGTTTAATTTAGGAAATGCTTCTTACATGAAAACTCACATGGGTTAAAGTCAAAAGTTATCTAAGGATATCTTACATTGTATAGAAGCATGATAGAAGGTCTGTTTTATTTAGATCCTAGTCGTCACTAGTGCAGAAACAACATTCTAGTACGCCCTGTTTCTGCACATCTAAAACGCCTTGCTGAGGCGTTCTGTATGGAGTTGTTCTAGAAAGTCTGACAATCTAGAACGCCCTGCTGAGGCATTCTAAAATGTCAGACTTTATAGAATGGTTATCTAAGGCGTTCTAGAAAGAAATCCACCCATTTTAGAAAGTAGTTTTTACCGGTACCCCGTTCTAGAAAATAACTTTCTAGAACGTCTTATGAAACAGACGTTCTAGAAAGTCTATTTTCCAGAACGTCTTACGAAATAGACATTCTAGAAAGTATACTTTCTAGAACATATTACAAAATAAACGTTCTAGATAGTATACTTTCTAGAACGTCTTTTTCGAATACTTTTCGAGAACATCTTACGAAACAAACATTCTAGAAAGTATATTTTTTCGTAAGACGTTCTAGAATGTATACTTTCTAGAATGTCTTTTTGAAATAGACGTTCTGGAAAGTACTTTCTAGAATGTCTGTTTTGAAACAGACGTTCTGGAAAGTACTTTATAGAATGTCTGTTTCAAAACCGTTCTAGAAAATACAATTTCTAGAATGCCTTTACGAATTGACGTTCTAGAAAATAAACTTTCTAGAAAGCCCTTACGAAATAGACGTTCTACAAAATAAACTTTCTAGAATTCCTTTACGAACAGGCGTTCCTTTACAAAATTTTTTTTTTCTAGAACGAAATTTTGATATCCGTTCTAGATTTTTATAGTTTTGGAATTCTTTTCCAGGCCTGTTCATTGCTCATAAATTATAATTTTTAATACCTATTTAAACCACAAAACATATGTCATTTATATAATCCCAAGATCAAACAACACATGTCATTAATCACAATAATACACAATCACCAAAGGATGTCAATACAAATACCACAAGTAGCCAAATACACGGTCACCAAATCTTAGAATAGAAATCACCAAAAGACGATGAGTACCTATTTTGATACCATTCAAGTTATCCACAAATAGTTTGTCTCTTACACTCCAAAATATTGCACACCCTATATATGGTGATCAAGCAATGACCTATAATAAACATTCGGCCCAACGTCTACGTACATCATGCAAAATATGAAAAGCTTGCTTTACATGCAGTTAAACATCTAAAGTAATAACCTGGGAATCAAAGAAAATAAACCAAATATATTAAACTTGGACAGAATATCAGTTGTATAAGATAATATTAGGACAGAGAAGGATCATATACCTTCCCTTTTTCAGGTAGCATCTCATAATCCATGTGTGAAGACATGAATACAGCCACACGATGGCGGGACCTCTAAGTCTCCTTCTATTATTGTTGGGAATGGCTCAAGAGATGTATCATCTGACGCTCGAACCTGAGAACAAGATTAATTATCAAAACACCAAACTACTATTATGATTGATTACTGAAGTAAACACAAATCAATTTTTGACTACGTACAACAAACAATTATAGATGGTTGTGGTTGATATCAATTTGGTGCCAGAACATAAAGTCTGAGTACTCAAAAACAGTAAGTTTCTTTCCATCGAATTAAATAGTCAACATAATGTTTTCAAATGTTTGAAGAGGAAAATGAATATTTTCAATTTTTCATTGAACAAGCCATATGCTTCTATGTTTCTGATTCAAACTTCCATTTTGTCCAAACAGATTAATGAAGTTAAAATCACAATAGCTCAACAAACAATGAAAAAACAGGCAAAGAAAAAGGAAAGAGCAACACTTATTGTACAGTTTTCACTGGAACATGCTCAACTAGGATGACTATGCAATGAGATATTTAAAGAACATGAAAGATACACATGGCTACCCACTTAGGGATCATAGAAGATTATTCTTTTTTTTCTCTCTTCTGTCTAAGTTTTCCAATAAATAATTCAAGACATCGGGGTCAAAAAACAAATACAAGATGATAAAAATAAAAATAAAAAGAAAAAATAAAAAGAAGTACCAATATACATTTCCGCACACATACTTATATAATATCATAGATATACATGAGTCTAGAGTCGCATCGCAATGGGTTATTGTTACAGATGCAATTCTCTTCTACAAGTTACGGGTTTTCTTTAAATTTAGCCATCCTCATGGGTAGTTTTTGTAATTATACCTAATTTTTAAATATCATAACATGCATAAGAATGCCAAATTTTAGCACAAGCCACGATAATTGCAGTTAATAAGGAGTTTAAGGTATTTCTTCTTGAGCAGCAGCTTAGAAAAAATCAAACCATTATCTTACCACGATGAACATTGAGTATTAATCGATAATTCATCATTATTGGAGTTCTATCATGACTTAAATTAGTCTTGTTAATAAATACTCAATCACAATGAATTGTTAAGTCAATAGGCAACTAGCATTTTAGACAAATAGAAAGCTATCAACTTTGAGTCGAATCTTAGAAGTTCTATTAATAATATAATGAAAAACGAAGAGTTAGAATATAAAAACCGGTACTTAACAGCTTTCTTCAGGTCATCTACACCAACTTTTTCACGCCCTTCAAACGCAGCTAAACATTTATCCACTCTCGCAGCATATAATTCCACTGTGTGCCCCTGAAATTTCAAGATATATACATTTTCAGGTTCAAAAAAATCCCAGAATATGCCCATAACTACACCTTGTTCTATTTTCTCAACTAGAAGTCAAGTCATGTTACAAACTCTGATACATGTTATGTTACACATTTCAGATTTGGTACATAAATACTTCATTCAGTGTTATTTTGACAGGTATAAAACCTCATCCATAATAGAATATCATAGATAAATATCAGGATGAGTTTTGTATCAAAAACCTGGCAACCACCTCGGAGGGCTTCTATAACAATGTACTTTAGTTACTCTCTACTGATACTCATATCCTTCAAATACTCCCTTGCTAAAATTATCTGCGCATAATTTAAAAAGAAAAAGGAAAGAGAAAAAAGAAAAAAAAAATGTTAGCAAACTTTCTCACTATTGACAACTAATTGTTTTCTTTTTTTTTTTTGAATCGTTATTTCAAACTATACCTGAGTCTTTGCAACATCCATATCTTCCTCGAGCATTTTAACAACTACTATGCCTTGATCTTAAAACTGTGTTGCGATTTCAATAGCCGCAACACGATCTTCAAAACTCATAAGAAGATCTGTAATGCATAAGAATGGTGTCGCTAAAGAATAAAAAAGTAATACTTCGATTTCGGAAAATAGTTAACAAGATTAATGGATGGCAAGGTTCAGATGCCAAAACTATTAAACAATGAAAACGAAGAACAATAAACACATACACACACAGAGCAACAACAATCCATAGCTTCAACCCAGAATAAACGTTTCCAATCTCCAAGGTCGGAACAACGTCTGGATTAATCCATAACTTCTTGGGCACCTCTAAAAACATATCATCAGAACAAAAACTAGGAACAATTCAACAACTCCTCAGTAATTTAACTGAGATACAAACCTTTGTTTTAGGGGACCACAAGTATACAAAGAAGGGCAACTTAGCTTCACCGTACATTGGAACCCTTCAATATACATAACAATAAAATTTAACAAAAAAAACCTCCCCTGAAAATATCATCTTTAGTTTTAGACATAAGAATATTACCAGCAGCATTTAAACATATCGCCAACCTTTTCACAAACTGTCAACCTAGAAACTAAGATCCTGAAAAGATAAAGTTCAAGTTAGAGCCAGAAACCTGCATCTAAATCGTTTGGAGTATAAATCAAGTTGCAGTATACCAATACTTGCACCAAAACCGAAGTTGCTCAATGTCAGGCTTATTCATTTCCACAGATTTATAGCATTTATACGTGGGATATAAATAACCAAATGTCAACCTAAAAAAGGAGTACAACATAGGAAACTTGAGCAACGAAAATACAGGGAACTAGAAGTTCATGGACTAGAAACAGGATTCCTCTCTGGGCATCGGTGTGAAGATCTAGGTAGCCCGAAACCATCACTATGGCCCGGAATTGAATATACCAGAGCCATTTACAGGATTTGATGGAATGTACTCCAATGAATAACATAAAAACAAGATCTAGCTTGATAGACACAAAGAGAGGTACGAGCGACCTCTGCCAACAACGACACATAAATCTCCAAAATCTCCCCAGCAAATTTCTTTGGGATTTTTGCCCGATGATTGGGGTTTAGTCTTGGTCTTTACCAGTCAAGATTTGAACAAGATTGGACACAGACCCTCATTATTTGACATGAAGACAAGCAGACCTGAACTGGATCAGGCTGCCATTCATGTAATCCGCTGGAGCCTGCTCAGATCAAGCACCTTTCGATGCACTACCGCGTCGCCACTGAAATATCCTTTAACCGCGACTTAAGATTGCTAGGTAGCTAGTTGATAGGATAGGAAGATGAAATAGCCCGTCGTCCACCCATCCAAGGAAGATCCCCAACCTCAAGAACCCCAGAAAGTCCCCTATTTTTTCGTCGATTGTTTCTTCATTTTTTTGTATTTTTTTTCTCACAACTTAGCTCAATCAATTTCACATAGACGGATGGATAGGGGAGATAGATGTGAGACGGATGGAGAGGAGATGAAGGAGAACTAGAGAAAGTGAATAAAATTAAAATTATTACATTTTAGAACATCTTTTTTTAAAGACGTTCTAAATAAGTTAATATATTAGAACGTCCTTTTTAAAGGATTTTTAACTAATTGCATATACTAGAACGTCTTTTGTAAAGGGGTTCTAGATATTGAATATACCAGAACGTATTTTTTAAAGACGTTCTAGATATCAGATATACCAGAACGTCTTTAAAAAAGACTTTCTAGTACGTGACAATTTTATTACAAAAATGCCACCACCTGGTATTCTAGAACGTAGCCTCCTGAGGCGTTCTAGAATGTCTATTCTAGAATGCATTTTTTTTACTAATGCGTCATAATATTATGTATAAAGTTTGTGTTTGTTCTCATTACCAATCTATTCTAAGATCAATCATTTTATTAAAATCCATATCATTCGATATATAGGTGGTACAACTGATTTAGAATTTCTTACACGAAAGACATTAACAATGTTCTTTTTGGATTTACTCACTTTGACTGAGTAGGTGATGTTACTAATACAAAATGTACAATTGGGTCATGTTTCTATATTGGGTATAATTCTATTTTTTGGTTTAGTCAAAAGAACAATTGCATGTCTTTGTCAATAGCCGAGTTTAAATATGTAGCTGTAGGAAGTTGTTGTTCACTGTTATTATGGATGAATCCAATGATTGAGGACTATGGTTTACGCAGTGACGCTCTTATATTTCCTTTGAGAACTCCAGTGCAATTGAAATTTATAGAAATCCATCTCAGCATTCTCGTATAAAACACATTGATATTTAACATCACTTTATATGAGATTTGGTTGAGAAAGAGACTATAGGCATGGAGTATGTCAACATTGAAAATAAGCTGCAAACATTTTTACCAAGGCATTAAGTTATGAGAGATTTTTCTCTTTGAGAAGATATCACAATTTGCATGTTATTAGAATGCGAGTCTGCATGTCGCATCATATTCCCTTGTATCTTCCATGACATTATATATTACATCATTTTTCTTTTTTTTTTTTTTTTAAGTTGTTAGACACACCTTGCATTATTATTTTCTATAATGCGTTGGTGAAACGAATGAAAGTTTTGAAAACTAAAATGTTAATCGTTTATTGCATAAATGTGCATTTCTCCAAGAAGCACAAAAGGGGTGAAAAATTGTGCTAATATTATGATCAATGTGATCTAATGAAAAATCTAATGTGATCAATGTAAAAAATTGTGTCTAATTTCACCCTCAAGTCTTGCCATCCTAAAAGGGGTGAAAAATTGTGCTAATTTTATGATCAATGTGATCTAATGAAAAATCTCACTTATACAAATCAATAATAAATATGATCTAATGTGATGTTCAATTTTGTTGCTCGACAAAGCGGAGGCACTATCTACTCCCGTACACAACATACCAATTTCGCTTAACAACTTAGAATGTTATTTCATTTTCGGGGTTAAGAATTTACAATTCATTAAGCTTGCTGATGGAGTTCATCGTAGATTTCTTTCCCATTCGGAACCGCAACTCTAGCAACTCAATTTTAATATTTTATTATTCCTCCGTATGAAAATCTTCCTTAACATATTTTAGATATAAAACTCCCAGGACATGCATCACTTGGTACTAGTGCTTGTTACGCTCATGGAGAACAGGATTTAGAGAGGAAAAGAGAGACAACCATAGGTGTAGAGGTGACTTTAGCTCCAGCCATACCAGCAGTTTCCAAGAGATTCATAATGTACTTGCCTTGATTCAAATGTAGACCCTGAGTTGGGTGTGAGACCTCAATACCAAGGAAATGATGCATTACTCCTAGATTCTTTAATGAAAAGCTTAATCAAGGTGAGTAATAAGCTTCGCAATTGCAGCTTTGTTTCTGCCCGTGACGAGGATGTCATAGACATACACCAACACCCAGATGAAACCGGAGGAAGTGTTGGAGTAGAAAGAACTATCAGCCTTGGAAGTAGAGAAACCAATTTGAATAAGAACAACTCGCAATTTTCCAAACCAGGCCCTTGGAGCCTGTTTAAGCCCATAAATTTCTTTAGACAGTCTGCACACCTGGAGATTATTACTAACTTGTTCAAAACCAGGTGGCTGAGCCATGAAGATTTCCCGGTCCAGCTCGCCATTCAAAAAGGCATTATTAACATCCAATTGTTGTACCGACCAATTACATTTTATAGCTATGGATAGAACAACTCGAATAGTGGTAGCTTGATTGTATCCTTTGGCTACTAATATGGCTTTATACCGAGCTACAAATCCATCAACATGAGTTTTCAGTTTGAATACCCATTTCCAACCAATCAAGGACTTACTTGGAGGCAGCTCAGAGAGAGACCATGTCTGATTCTTAATGAGAGCTGCATACTCTTCACATATAGCAGCTTTCCATCTAGGATGAGTTAAGTCCTCAACATCGGAGGAGGGCTCCCTGAAATCAATGAGCTGCACGCTGAGCAACTTGGGCTTGTAAATTCCTGCTTTAGCTCTCGTTATCATGTGGTGTTTACCTGCAAAAGGATTAGTACCTGGTCCATAAGGAAAAGAAGAAGTACGTGGAGAACTCATAATTGGTAATTCAACAGTGAGTGGAATGGTAGAGGGACTGTATTGACTGGGGGTAGTGAGATTGGCCGATGAGTAGGACTTGAGGGATGGGACATATGAGGTTGTGGTGATGTTGCCGAGGTATGTGATGAGGTCTCAGATGATAGTGGAGTGGTCGCTGCCTGGGAAACTGGTACAAGAAGAGGTGGACCAAGTATACATGGTTGATTGTGAGGTTGTGGTGAGGTCGCTGGCGACTTTGGCGAGGTTGCATGGGATTTTGGGGAGGTCGCATATGATTGTGGTGAGGTCACTGATGGTGTACACTACTACAGAAACAGGAATTTAAGGCGGTTTTTTTTCGATTTTTAAGGCGGTTTTTGAACCGCCTTTGTATCCACCGCCGTAAATATTTACGGCGGTTTTTTAAAAACCGCCTTAAAAAGTGAGGCTTTTTTACGGCGGTTTTTCTTGAACCGCCGTAGAAAGTGATGCTTTTTACGGCGGTTTACGAACTGCCTTAGAAAACAACGGCGATGGATTCTATGGCGGTTATTAAAACATACCTTCTAAAAAGTCTATTTTCAGAAGTCTATTTTCTAGAACGGATATTGAATAATACCTTCTAGAAAGTAGTAAAAAAAATAAATAAAAAAAGAAATGAAAGCAAGTGCACCAAAATATGGGAAAAAATAAAAGGATAAAAAAATAAACTTAACTTTAAAAATAACAAAAAATCATCCCTGCGGTATTTACACCAGAGGCAAAACAATCAATACAAGACGCGAACACACTTAATATTTCTTATCATTTTACGTCTTTACAATTTTGAATGGGCATATTACTACACCGTCAGCCACCAAGATTATAACTCATTGGAAACGTCAAGCAATGCGTTAGCCAGGAGTCGTCGTTCGGCATCGGACATACTCATCGTTCCCAACTTGGTAACCTGCACAAAAACGAGCAATTACTTAGACAAGCGATTATGAACTTTAGCAAAAAGTAGTTTCTTTTTTGGTATTTTCAAACGCCAAATTCTGTACTCAAAATATACAGATAACAAACAGAAGAGGTGAAAAAATTTATGCAATGAATTAGTTAGATATGTGATTATGAACCAATAATGTGATGCGGCAACTGAATTTGGAAATATTTTCACAACTAATAGAATTTTAAGTCATGCCAAAATTTCATAAATCAGATATGTGATTATGAACCAATAAGGCAAGAAACATGCAAAATATCGTAAATCCAAACTATTTTGTGAATTATTTCATTGTGAAGTTAACAATAAAGCATCATAACACACCATTCAAATCCCAGGTTCAATAAGATTTTGAACTATTTTTATTTATGTTGGGAGTTGGGATTCAAAAACAATTGAAAGGAGAGAATGAAGGAGATAAGTGTACCAAATGCATATGCAGTCATGGGATTGCAATTGCTACTCAAAATTGATGCCATGCAATCTCATCCACTATCTAATATACTCTTTCACTGTGGACCACGACATTCATTATACTCCAATTATTCTTCACAGTGCTTCCATAACTGCAAGCCCATACCAAGAAAAAAAAAAAGGCAAATCTGAAACTTTAATTCAAGTAGCAGCAATCAATAAATTCACCTGATTGGTTCAACCTAATAGGAACTGAAATACTTTCCCCCAATCAAGAGTTGGCCGTAACAAATATTATAATAGAACCAAGAAAATTCAGCACAAAGTGTAGTTAAACCGTTACTTCATTCTACATTCTCACACTAAAATGCAGATACAAAGTGGAGATWTCATGGGAAATCAGAAAAGAAAATGAGATACCTTAAGCATGAAAAACTGGGGAGGTGGGGTGGGGTGGGGGTGAAGGAATCAAATTCTGGGACACTCCACTATTTGCACTCAAACCTAAAAACAGACAAACAATACAAAACACAATCAAAGCAGAATCATTCCCAATACTTAACCGCTGAAAACAAAATTTGAATATAAATCATGAAAGCAAGAGCACCAAACCTATTATTTTAGTGCATGAGCTAAATAGTAGAACTATAGAATCAATAGAGCTATACTTTCATCAAATAACTTGAGCAAATCTGAGATATGATTGGGCAATTCAAAGGAAACCCACATGAARTCGATGAAATATGCACATGCACAATAATCTAGGGTTCGAGAAGATTTCGCATTTTATAACAAATCAAAATCGAAAGAAAATCAGATATCAACAAAAAAAAAATATTATTGAGGAAAACCACGGTCCATCATGAAACACATGCCCTCTCTCATTGCCTGTGAGTTGTATATGTAGTGATCGCAGTCGAGATTCAGTATGAAGGGGCCGTTGGACATGATGGCCGAGGCTCGAACCAATGCATTCATAGCCCCAGCCTTCTTGTTGTGATCGTAACCTGGTCGCTTCTCACGAGAAACATATACGAGCATGGGAAGCCTAATGTCGACTTCGGTAAAATCGAGCGGGCTGTTGTCAGTAGTTCCATGCAGAGGTTCATCACTAGGAGGTTTTAACATTACCTGCACAGTTCACATGAAACAAAACAAATCGGAACAGGCAAAAATGCAGGAAGATTTAAAAAAAAAATCAAATCAACAAAGATATACATTTACAAACCCAAGTATTCAGACGTTTTACATAAACAAAATACCTGTATGATTCCAGCATGGTCACCCCTAGAATGTTCGGAAGCAGAATCATTCCATGTGCCTGGCCAGTGGGTCCCATCTGCCATCCACGTAGCTCGGGAGACCTTCAAAGGCTCCAGCATCCCATCCTCGACAGCCGTCTGTCTCCGAAGCTTCAAGGCCCTGATTTCCTCTCGAGCATTATACGCATCTGAAAGACGCCGGATCGATTCGGGGAGACCATTGATCCGAACCTTGAACTCATCATACTCGCGCTTCACCCTTCTGCGATCCTTGACGAAATCCGGACGCACCTGATTTTTAAATGGATCCTTTCTCAGGCTAAAGTACGACTCCGGGTTTATCGGCTCGATGCCGTGCTTACGGCAAAATGGGACCCACAAGTTGGCAAAATTAGCCGCTTCGGCCATGGCTTCGAATGTGAGGAGCGCACCCCCGTCGTCGGAAACATAGCAGGAGAGCTTCTCAACAGGGTAATCGGAAGCGACGATGGAAAGGATTGTGTTTGCGGTGACGAGCGGAGGTTCTTTTTCTGGATCGGCGGTCGAGACGAATATATCTACACCTGGCAGATCGGATTTTCCAGTCGGATTGACAGGGCTCGGCATTTCGAARTTTTCTTTRAATACGTTGAGATCGGTTGCACGATTGACGGGGCACAGTTTCGGAAGCTGGTCTAGTAGCCAAGAGAAGGCGAACCAAATCTCACAGATGATAGACATCATCCATAGCCATCTGGCMTCCTRGTTCGYGTGGRTTACTKTCCACGATAGAAAGAATCCGAGAACAGCCATACGGACAAAAATTAAGAGCCTGCAAGATGTATAATTTTGTTAAAAGGCGAACACAGATCGAGGTTCAGTTTATTACTTAGTAATTAATTATAATGTGAAATATATGTTTTGAAAGACTGCATAACTGATTTAATCATCAATATGGTTACAATCCACAATATGTACAAGGAAATGACAATATTATACAAGAAGAACACAAAACTTATTTTATATAGTGCAGTATAACATATAGAACTTTCAACAAAATTGGATGATTTAATTAATTTTCTAAACATTAATAACTTTCAATCAGAATCATATTCCTTAACCCAACTAATACTCAGTTTTATTCACATGCCCCATATGTAATAAAATATAAATGATGGCATTACAAGGGATACAAAAGGTTAAGACATCCAAAATATCACATTACAAGGGATACAAAACAATCAAGCATGTGTATGTACATGGAAGACACCAAAATAACAGCAGTTTATTTATCTATCTACCGAGGAAGCTAAGCAATAAACGATAAGAATACAGTAAATATTATTAGCAAATAATATTCAAATTTTCGCATTTACATCTGATACAAATCTAAGAAATCGACTCTCAAAATGCGACAAGTAGTTCACAATTGAATTTATTATTTCAACTAAACAAAAACGAGACTCAAAAGACAAATGCTTACCTCAGACGAATGAATTTAATAATAAGCTGCTCCTCCTCAGGACTAAARGCGCCTTTTTTAAGATTAGGACTAAGATGATTGGCCCACCTCAGACGACAGCTTTTCCCACACCGGGCAAGCCCCGAGTGTTTTTGAACCGCGTTCCAACCCCCCTCTCCGTGCTTGGTAACATACTCGACTAAAATCGCATCCTTGGCAGAAGTCCACGGACCCTTTCTCAGCTGATTGTTCCCTCCGCTGTTGGCATCGTCAACAGCTGGCGAGCCTACGCGATTCTTAGGCATCATCTTTTCATCGCTTTCACTTGCTAGATAAAAACGAAAGGATAATCAATTACTGTAGGCAAGATACTAAAACGACAAATTTGAGAAACGTGCAAATAAATAAATGGGGACTCGATTATTGATAAGATAAGGAGATATGGGTCAAAGATAATGTGACAATCAACTTTTCAAACCACTTCATTTTTTGTCACGTCATCAAACATAACTTTCAAACATGCATCAAGATTTGACAAATAGGTATGCACAAAAATACCACTAATCTTTGCATTTCTCAAAAGGATATCCTCAAAATAAATTTATCAGAAACACCAAACTTGTTATCGGATTGATAGGAACCTAAAAGGAAATCATAATTTACTTTGGAGTTGTTGATAAAGGATGAATACAGAATAAACAACATGCCCAAAATCTTAATCTGGAATAGAACTAGTCAGTTCAGTAATTAGTGGGAAACAGAGAAAACAGAAATCCCATCTGCGTATTCATAAAAGATGCAAAAGCATTATTTGGAATTACCCAATTAAAGAAAAAGAAGCAATAACTTAATTAATATTGTGTCAGTTTTATTTACTACCTCAAAAGACTGCAGAAGGAATTACAACGCAATTGTGGTGGCGCAAATGATTAGCCACTCAAAGCTTGTGAAGATAGCTAAGAGCCCAGATTTACTTTTAATTGCTAGGCTTAAAATTTTGGGAAGAAATGAAATAAAAAACCAAACTTAATTTATAATGGCAAATACAGCTAATAAAAAACCAAGCTGAAAGTATTTCGAAGCCCAAACAAAATCAAACAATGTAAATTAGGAAAACCCAAACAAGCTTACATCCTAATTTTTTTCATTTTATTTTATTGGTTCAGAGAAACTAGAAAGAAATACAGGAAAATCCCAGAAGCCCTATTGTGAATAATAGATGAAACCAAGATCCACTTATTCAAAGATTGGAAGGTTTACCAAGGAACTTGTTCAGATGTGGCCTCGGCCTCGGCGGCCTTCTCAGCCTGCAGCAGCGGCGCGTAATAATCGGAATGCTCCTCCATAGACTTCTTTAGATTCGCGGTCGCCTGATAACACTTTCCCATGATATCCTCTTCGTTCTTCTCACCTGCCTTGACGCACTTTTCCATAGATTGGGATTTGGGGTTCTAGGGTTTCGGAATTGGGTTGATCGGGATTTGGGTAAGACATGGTGGCTGCGTAAGAAAGCAGATATGGAATTCTGGTTTGTATGAATCGGGTAAATTAATTATAATTTATTTTATATTTTTGATTTATTAAATGATTATATAAAAAGAGAAAATGAGTTAGAGAATGTTGATCGTCGGATGAGACATGGATCAACGGTTGAAATAATTTGCTTGAGCAAGACTAGGATCGGTGACATGGCAAATTGAGTTTTTAAGGCGGTTCTAAAATAACCGCCATAGAATGTGTGATTTTTACGGCTGTTCTCCTATAAGCGCCGTAGAATGTTTAAGTTTTTACGTCGGTTAATCAAAAACCGACGTTAAAATAAAATATCCCCAATTTTTATGTCGGTTCTCATATAACCGCCGTAGAATAGGTGGAGTTTTATGGCGGTTGTTAAAAAACTGCCGTCAAAAGGGACACATTTTACGACGGTTCATAGTGAACCGCCGTTAAATTGTTGATTTAACGTCGGTTTTGGGAAAACCGCCGTAAAACGACCTTTTTAACGGCGGTTTTAGCCACAACCGCCGTTAAAAGTATTTTTAAGGCGGTTTTCAGTAAACCGCCTTTAATTAACAGCCTTAGAAAGCTGTTTTTGTAGTAGTGGTAGTAGCTTGGGGAACTGTTATAAGAGGTGGTGCACCAAGTATAGATGGTTGAATATTGAATCAAGAGTGAGGTCCAGAATTCTTGGAAAAGAGAAACATGAGCTCATCAAAGATCATATGTCTGGTGATTATGACCTTGTTATCTTGTAGTAAGACCTTGAATCCCTTGTAGTGTTCACTATGATCAAGGAAAATACTTGTTTAAGACCTGAACTGGAGTTTATGTTTATTAAATGGTCTAAGAAGAGGGTAACCGAGACACCCAAAGGGTTCTAGATGAGTGTAGTTGGGATTTTGATTGAGTAAGAGCTGATAAGGGCTTGTATACTGAGTAGTTTTGGATGGTAGTCTATTGATGAGGTATAAGCAGTGGTAAAGGCATCATCCCAATATTTTATAGGTAAATGAGAGTGAGAGAGGAGAGAGATTCCTTTTTCAACAATGTGTCTATATTTTCTTTCTGCAAGACCATTTTATTCAGGGGTATAAAGGCAACAGATTTTGTGATATATCCTAGAGGAGTGAAACAAGTTTGTGATAGCTATGAATTATCCCCCTCCATCACTCTATACCGACTTTATTTTGGATTGAAAATGAGTAAGAATGAGGTTCTGTAAGTGAGTGAAGGCATTGACCACATCAGATTTGTATTTAAGCAAATAGATCCATGTATATATAGTATAATGATCAACAAAGGAAACATAGTAAGAGAATCCATTGGTGGATTTTATAGGGGCAGGGCCCGAAATATTTGTATGAATGAGATCAAAGGGCATTGGATATTCAGTGTCTGGGAGGGAAAAGGGTAGCTTATGGCTTTTACCCTAAAGACAAACACAATATGTAGTACATTGTTGGCAGGATGACCTAGTCTAAGATGCTATAACTGTAATTCTACTTCCTTATTTTTATTCTCAAGCTCGGTGGTGAAGGTACTAGGGGCTTGACTTCTTGGAGAAACAGGGACATGGTGGAAAGTTGCAGTGGGGGTGTTGACGAGCTATATGTCAAATTTGTAAAGGACATTCCTAAGAGATCCTCAGAGAAGGACTTGATGGGTAACCTGATCTTTAACACAACAAGAAGTATGATGAAACTCAAAGTACACAGATTTATCTTGAGCAAATTAAGAAACATTAATGAGGTTTTTAATTATGTGTGGAACATGAAGAAGTTTTTTTAGTAAGAAAGATTTGTTACTGGATTTAAAATGAGAATTAACAATGTGAGAAATGCACAAACGTGGTCTATTCTCAACTTGAACCTTGTTATTACCTTGAAATTTGAGGCGATGTTAAGATTTGCGAGGTCATTGGTGACATGATTAGAGGCTCCAGAATTTGCATACCAGCTCGCATCAATGCAAGAATCAGACATTAGTGACAGAGCAGAGGGATCAATGAACTGAGTGACTGGATAAGCTGAGTAAGAGCTTCGCAGAAGTGTTTGAGACACTCTGAGCATTATTGGATGGTGCAGTTTAGGCAGCATCAAATCTGTAATAGCACTTGTTAGCAGAGTGGTTAGAATAACCACAAATTTTACAAGGGTACCTATTTCTTGGTCTGAAACCTTTTCCACCACTTCCTCCGTTACTATTATTCCTTCCTCTGCCACCTCTTTCAAGGTAGAGACCTCTTCCTCTATTAGCTCCTGCAGCAGTCCAGGTTTCTCTTTTCGGACTAGAGAGCTAAGTAGTGAAATTAATATTAAGGCTTGATACTTATGTATTGATGAGATTTGGTGAATTCCCATCTTCTAGTCTGGTTTCATAACTTAGTTATCTAGGTAGAATGTTTATGAGTGTGAGTGAGTCACTCCTAGCTGTAGCTGCTACCACCATCGGGTCAAAATCTCCTCCTAACCCAGTAAGAACATGCACTGCTTGGTCATTTTCTTAGATTGGTTGGCCGGCAGAAGCTAGCATGTCGCAGCAAGTTTTTACTTTGTGGACATAATCTCTAATGCTCATGGTTCCTTTCTTGATGGAGGAGAGCTGCATCTTGTGCTGCATTTTCCTAGATGCAATTTGATAGAAAAAGTTGGCTTCAAAAGTTTGCCATATCTCTCTTGAGGATGCAAGGCCAACCATCATTGTAAGTAAGTCTTTAGAGAGAGAGAAGAGAGAGGACATGATGCTAACAACTAATCTTGTCTAACCTAGAGTAGGAATTCAGGGTTTACGGATCCCTCGATGATCTGGGATGGTGGTCTGTCTTCTCCAGTGAGGTAGCCTTAAAGGACGTATCCTCCGACGGCTGTGTAAACTTGAATTTTCCAAAGCAGGTAATTTGAATCATTTAGCTTGATCGAGATAAGCTGATTTTGCAGCTGAATAGCTGAGTTTGAATTCTGCGAAGATAAAGTGTTATTCTGCCTTACCGAGTGAGAGCTCGCCTAAGCCTCATGTGATTGAGTGGTGTTACCCTCCATGATAGATAAGAAGAGGAGAGAAGAATAATGGGGGAAGAGGTATTAAGAGTCAGGCAAAAATATGCTCTGATACCATGAAAGAAAGTAAAAAATTCATATTTGAAAGATTTTGTTTTAACTTTTATGTATATTCATCCAATATTTTTCTAAATGATTACAGCAGGGAAGCAGGGAATGTTACACCTATTTATATCATCATGTATGATAAATGTATCCTTAGAATATGTGGCTAGAGAAATTACAGTACACTCTGCAACATCTCCCTAAAATATGTGGCCACCAATATTACAGTACAATCTAACAGTTGTATAAAACTGGATGTACTCGACTAAGGCTGACATCATCAATTGTGACATAGTGTATGTCGACCTCCTATGAGACTTATTGCTAGCTTCATGTACGAACTTTGGACGAGCTCTCGTACGACATGAATGGTCGACAATCCTGCGACCTGGCGTTGCACACATTTTCAAGTCGCTGAGCTCTATATGATCATGTGACCTGAATTTATCAGGTCGCTCTCTATTACACACAACACTAAACTTGGGGATCACTTCATTTTTTTTTTTTTACTTTTTGTTCAAGTATTTTGCACACTAAGTAAAGACTCCTCAATCAGTTCAAGATTGCAATGATATGCGGCAAGCCAAAGTACCACCAACGGGATACGAATAATCCAAGCACGAAAGCTTATATTATCTTGATGAGGTTCGTGATTGCTGTAAACAACAACCAGCATTTTTCATTTCCAATCAGACCACGTTTTGAATATGTCTCCGCTTCTGTTCAATGATGTTGGATTCGTGTATTATTACTTGTGGACCTCATGATCTAAAATAAACAGGAAGTGCCATTTTACTGTTATTAATATGTTTACTGATTTGTCAAAAGAATTCTTCTAATTTGAAATGAAATACTGAAGTAATTTTTGATATAATCATATGTGTTTTATAGAGTTTATTAAACTTCCACCAAATACCCTCCCAGATTACGTCGTATTTTTTTAGCCGTTATACGTAAAAATTTTTAGTATATTCTTAGGGAGGAGAGGGGTGGACCGGGGAAATTGAATCCAAAATCATTTGGTTTGAACTTGATTGTTCACTTGATTATTCGCTGGTCTCATGTGTGGCCATCACAAAGTGTATCAGAATTCAGTTTGTTATTCGTGTTATTAATTTAAACATTAAAAAGTGTTACATTAAGATTAAAAAGTGTCATTTGTACATATTATCTTATAAATATTGTTAAGAAGAAAAGTAAATCTATCACCCGAGGGGAACACACGTAAATTTTTGCCCTTTGATATTTCTATAGGATAATTAATTTTACACACAGTAATCATCTCCGTAGATTAAACAATAAAAAGTCGCCCAAATGATAATCGGAAAGAATAGGAAGGTGTTTACTTTCAATGGACAGTAATTACAACTCAAATTGCTTTTTGATGGGACACCACATTTTTAATAATGGATAGGTCCTCAGGAGAGCATTCTTTCAGTTTCAGCCAAGTGTTGCATTTTATAGTGGAGATTCCCACGCAGGTTCCAACTTTCAAATTAACCAAGATTCGAATAGAGACTCAATAAAACACATGGGTTTGCTATGCTAAACAATGACATTTTCTCAAATTTATCCCCAAAGCCCGTGTAGATTGGGATAATAAGGTTCATTGGCGTTGCTTGGATGAAAAATTATAAGTAAAAGAAAACCATATATATATGTTCACTAATTACTTTTAATATTTAATATGTCGAAGAAAAAGTACAATTAGTATGCTTCATTAATAAATAATTAATATAATTAATGTGTCTTCATTAATAAGAGAATATTTGTTATTTTCATATATTATAAAAATTTGTATTTAATACCCTATAAAGTGAATATTTGATAAATAAGAGAACTCTAACTACATCTTCATCTTTATATTTTTTATTTGTTTTGTTTTTTATTTAACATTATCAGCACGATAATCCATTGGATTGATAGATCAAAAACTAATAGCCCATACACCAAAAGAACAAAATAAAATTTTGGTGAAAGTTTTGAAAATTGCTTACCAGAGTTCAACCGTCGGATCCCATTGAAATTTTCACAAAACATTCGAGATAAGTAAATTCAGAATGGAGGAGATCTGAGGTTTTGTAACATCGGACATCAAAATCAGAATAGAGCAGTGTTTGTTAAATTATAATTGCACACAATCGAAAGCCAGTTTAGACATACCATTGAATACATATAGACATTAATTTTGGACTGTGAAGATGGAACTTAAAGCTCTCTCATTAGAAGAAAGTCACGGATAGTAGCAAACCCAATTAAAAAATAATTAAGGCGTTCTTTAAGGAAAGAATTGAGTCTTTCCTACAAGATATTATCACTAACTTTTGAAATAATTTTTAGTTTGCGATTTTTTCTCTTATTTTTTTTAAGATTCTGAAAACCCTCTTCAATTTTGATTTTCGTATTTATTAATTTTTAACTTGTGTGATGCTAATTTGCGCTTTTTAATCTTAATAGTTTCAAATATATTTGTATACCCCTGTCGATCTCAATGGTTTTTTTTTTTCAATATGAACTCGGTAGACATGAGAATATAATATATATATATATATATTTTATATTAATGCGTAAACGAGTTTCATGACAGTGTATATTAACTTGGTATGAGTTTTTCAAATAAAATTGCCTTCAATTTCCGTGAATCGAGAATTGGAACATAGATGCGTATATATTATATATGGTGCAACATATCTCATATGATATCAAATATTTAAGTAGGTATAAAAGTATATTTTTAGGTTTTTTAAGGCGACCTCACCTTCTAAAGGGTGATCTTTTACGAGGGCGAGCAGTTCGTAGTAGTGGCGAGCTCCTGTATAAGAGTGGTGAGCTTTCTTATGGGAATGACGAGCTCTAATGAGGTAAATGGTAATATAATAGTTCAGTACTGAGAGTTGGGTTTTATGGTTAAAAGGATATTAGGTCGTGGCAGGCTGATATGGACTTTGCTATGGCTTCCCGACGAACTAAAGGCATGGATATGGTTATTTACCCATGGTTATTATGATAATTTAATGAGAGTTGTAATATTTATGGTAATTTAGCATATAAGAGAAATCATAATTCTAAGTCAGTGGTTATTTATGGTATTCTGGTTTGAATAGAAGACGGTAACCCTAGATTGAAACACGTCTCTCGTGTATATAAAAAGGACACAGGGTTCACTTTTTACTCTAAGTTGATTTTATCTTACTTTTAAAAAGGGACTAACTTAAGCATCGGAGGGCCTACACCAGGGTTGTCTGGCTTGGTGTTTATTTTGTAAGTTAAATCAGATCGTCATGAGTATTCTGGAGGTCTATCAGGTCGACAAGCATTTTATCTAGGTTATTACTCTATTTTCTTGATGAACCAATCTGTTTGGTTGCTTAAAGTGGCGCCGTTTGTGGAAAATATGAGTGACATCGAGTCATTGTGGGAAAAACGTGAGAATTTCAAAAGGCACACATGAAGGGAAGAAACATCGTACCTCAATCTTTGGATTTTGGCTCTGATGCGAGTAAGGCTAAGGAGAACAAACACCACCACAAGGGGAAAAAGCAGATAAAACGGTCACGAAAACACCGCAACCATCACCGCGGAAGGAAAAGGCCAAAAATTCAGGAGAGAAGAATAAGGAAAAAAACCCACAGATTTAACTAAGAAAAGAGCTATAATGTTGGAACCAAGGAGTGGAAGGAGTTACCAAAGGGAAGGACTTGTCACGTTGACAAGGGACTCCTTGAAAGATTGATGGGATCATTGCCTCCGAGCACGTTGGAGAAAATTTTGGTGAGCGAAGATGATAGTGAGGAGGAGGAGGCTAGGAGGAAAGATGAGGAGTACAGTCTAAAACCATTAACCCCATGCCAGAAGAAGAGTAGAGTGAAGGATCCATGGATGTCGGATCCCGAGTTTATTCGAACAAATAATAAGAGATGATATGAGATAAAATACCCATCGTCGGTTGAAGAGGAGGATGAAGAGGACAACGCACATTTCTTAGGTAACAAATCGCGTAGAAAAAACTATCAGCGTCATCTCTTTCGTGTTGCGGAAAAAGAGTAGGATGAGTTATTACCGACATCCTGTTCAATGAGGGATATGCAGGAAGCAGTACAAGTGTTACAGAGGCAGGTCGCAGAAGCTGGATGAGAGGAGTCGAGGGGCTATCCATTCTAAGAAGGGATATTAAGATCAACTTTACCTCGCATATATAAGGGGCTAGATTTACATTATGAGGGGACGTCGGACCCCACACGTCATGTGAAGAGCTTTGAGAACTAGGCGGTGCTGCGGCAGTACACTGATGCAATAGCATGCATGGCCTTCCTATCCACTTTAAGGGGGCTAGCGCACGATTGGTTCCATCAACTAGGGCCAGGAAAAATCAGTAGCTTCCAGGTTCTGAAGTCAGCATTATTGAAGCATTTCGCTAGCCAAGTAACACACGAAAATCAAGCAATCTCTTTTTTCAATGGTGCAGCGACCTTGAGGAACTTTGAAGAACTATGTCTCCAAGTTTACTATAGCTGCTTTGGAGGTGCTTGCGGCTACGGATGAGATGAAGGCGAGAGCTTTGCATCAAGACTTAAGGATAGGAGATATGCGAACATCGTTTGCCAAGCGATCTGCACATACATTCGAGGAAGTCCTGGATAGGTGCATGAAGTACATACACGTGAAGGAGGCTGAAGAAGAGCATAGATTACGCTTTGGAAGGGAGGTCGGAGAACCATAAAGAAAAACACCCAGGAGTTCGGAGCCTAGAAGTGGTACGAGGTGACCTGCTCAAACACTCTTAACCACGGGAGCAGATGTGAGAGGAGAAACAAGAAGCGAAGGAAGAGTATGTAGGGAGTACACAGACTTTACACCCTTAGAGATGCCAAGAGAAAGAGTTTTTACAATTATAAACGATAGGGCAGGATTAGCCAGACCTGGATTGGGGTAGATCTGATAAAAAGTGAGCAAAGATAGAAAAACCGGGCTGGTTTGTTCATTGAGAAGATCTGGCCTTACCTTTCTAAATGAAAGATCATTGCAGCTCAGGAATCGTACTGAGTTAGAAAGTTCCCCGAAACAGAGTCCTCGGGAGGCAAGAGCAGGTCTGGGCGGATACCCAGGCCTGAGAAGTAACGTGGAATAGTAGAGGAAGAACAGGCTTAGGCCAGACCTGGTTTCCTGTTTACCCAGAAAAGAACAAGTGGGACCACTTGTCCGAGTTTGTTGCTTAAACGGCCCATGATTCGCGGCCTTTGTTTCCGAGATCCCGGAAAGGGGTCCCCACTAGGAAAACTATAAATATCTCAGCCCCTGGGCTGAGAAAGGTATGTCATTCTTGTGTGAATTCCTTATTTATTTCCTGGAAAACACCTCATACGCTTTCTGACTTAAGCATCGGAGAGGTTTCCACCGAAAAACCACCGGTGGTCCTTTCTAACGTGTTGTGTTGTGCAGGTCGGGAAGGTATTCCAGTTCCAGGAGGTCATATTTTGGGGTGAAACAATTGGCGCCGTCTGTGTGGAACTCTGAGTTAAGACGTGAGGTTTTGCAATGGCTTCAGATGGGTTACGACGAAACTTGGCGGGAGAACTCGGTGGAACCCTTAGCTCCGCCATGCCGTGGGGTATGCCGCGGTCGGTAGAGCCATCAACGGCAAAGCCTGAGGGGGAAGAGCCGTCAGTGGCAACTGGATCAAGCAGCACGCCACCCCCCTCTGGCGAGCCATCGCCTGTTGCTGGTGGACCGTTAAACGACGCCCTTCTCAGGCAGCTATCGGAGCTAATAGGTAGGGCCGTAGAGGCAGCCGTGGAGAAAAAATTCGCAGAAATTTCACGCCACCATCTGGCGCGCGGTCAGAGCGGACAGTCCCGCTGGCAGAAACCGAGCCACCGCACAATCAGCCTATAGATCGGAATCCCCTTCAAGACAGGGACGAGCACTTCTCCACCTCCGACAGCGAAACATCCAGTCAAGCCAATCCAGGCTTGGTTGAGCAGATGCATAGCCTGCAGAAGGAGGTGAGAGAAATTAAGAGGAAAATGGCGAGTGATGGCGCGGCTCCGACGAGGAGAGGTACGCCGTTTACCGAGGAGGTCATGCGCGATGACGTGCCGGCTTCCTACAGGTCCATAGGTTTTGAGTATAATGGGACTACTGATCCGTGGGATCATTTGACCCGATTTGAGATCGCAGCTGTTGTGCATATGTTTTCAGACGTGGTCATGTGCCTGGTCTTCCCGATGACCTTCACCAAGTCAGCCCAGCTATGGTTTAGTCAGCTGCCGCCACGCTCCATTAGTAATTTTGATGAGTTCAGCTCAGCCTTCCTGCATCAGTTCACTAGCTGTAGGTAGTACCAGAAGATGCCGCTTGAACATTTAGCTTAAAACAGAAAGAGAACGAGAGCTTGCATGCTTATATCAGTAGGTTTACGACTGGAAAGCTGGAGGTACCTTCTGCATCGGAAGAAGTCCTTGTGAATGCGCTGGCACAGGGCCTCAGATGGGGGGAATTTTTTCAGTCGCTGGTTGTGAAGCCAGACCTAAAATTTGGAGAGCTTTTAGAAAGGGCTGAAAAATACATCCATCTGTAGGAAGCCCTAAAAATCAAAGATGAGGGAGAAAAGAAGAGGGAAATATATGATAGAGAAGAGAGAGCACTACTGAAGAAACCAAGGGCAGACTTGGTTGGTGGACGACCTCGTTTTGATAAGTATACGCCCTTGGCGACCCCCTCAGGGGGAGATCTTGCAAGCGATTGAGGGGCATCCAGATCTTAAATGGCCCAAAACCTATTCTCAAGAGCCGAGAAAGGAAAGGTCTGCCAGATTATGCAGATATCATAATGAGTACGAGCACGACACAGATCAGTGCACTCACTTGAAGGACGAGTTGGAAAAGATGGTGCAGGCAGGTCACCTTAAAGAATATGTTCGAATGCGAAGGGAAGAGACCAGGTCTGGTCAGGGAAGCCATGATCGATTTCAAAATAGTGGGCAAAATGGAAGGCGGCAGAATGATCAAGCCAAGGTCATACGGGGCGAAATTCAAATGATCACTGGAGGCGAATGGGATGAACATTCCAGACGTACCCAAAACAGTTACGTTCATGCAGTCCCAGACCTGGTGAGGAAAGTAAGGGAGGTAGGGCTAATAACACCAAGCCCAAACATTTTGCTTTGGGTCAGAAGATGAGGACGGGATCCTGTCTCCCCACATGGATGCCTTGGTAATCACGGCCACCATAGCAAATTACAACGTCCGACGAGTTTTTGTAGATACGGGAAGCTCAGCAGACATTATGTTCTATGACTGCTTTAAGAAGATGGACCAGGACGTGGAGCTGGAAAAAGTTACGACTTCGCTGCTCGGATTTGCAGGAGGTGCGTTGAAACCCCTGGGAGCAGTTAACCTTTTGGTTACGCTAGGGGATGAACCGTTTAGGCAGACCATGACGGTCCGGTTCTTGGTGTTAGATGTAGCCTCCTCCTATAACGTGATGTTAGGAAGACCTTCCCTGAGAAAATTTTAGGCAGTAGTCTCAATCTACCATATGAAGCTGAAATTTCCTGCTCAGGATGGAGTAGGCGAGGTGAGAGGAGATCAATATACATCGAGGCAGACGTATGTAGAGAGCATCAGACAAAGAGAAGAGGAGAGACAGGCTAAGAGGGCTCGGACAGAAGACAGGTCTAGAGGGACTGAGAGGTAAGAAAATTTAACAACTCTCGAGATAGTCCCGGGGGATGATAGTAGAGTCCTCCGCGTAGGGACAACCCTCAGTCCTGAAGTTCTGACAGGCCTGTGAGAATTATTACGTAAAAGTGCAAACATATTTGTCTGGTTTCCTCAAGACCTGGTCGAGATTGATCCTGAGGTGGCTGAGCATTACCTCAACATCAGCCCTTGGGTAAAACCGGTCAAACAAAGAAAGCGCAATTTTGGGTCAGAGAAGGAGGCCATCATAGAGGCTGAAGTGGAGAAGTTGTAGAAGGCTGAGCACATACAAGAGATACAATTTCCTGAATGGCTCTCCAACACTTTGCTGGTCCCGAAGACCTAGGACGATTGGCGCATGTGCATCGACTTCAGAGACCTTAATCGTGCTTGCCCAAAAGACCATTATCCGCTGCCGAGGATAGACCAGCTGGTTGATTCTACTGCAGGTTGCGAACTCCTGAGTATGATGGACGCCTCGCAAGGATACCACCAGATCCGCTTGGCCAAGGATGACCAGAAGTGGGTTAGCTTTATAACCCCGAAAGGGACATACTGCTATGTGGTTATGCCATTCGGACTTAAGAATGCGGGAGCCACATACCAGAGATTGGTGGATAAAATGTTCAAAAACAAGCTTGGGAGGAATATGGAGGTCTATGTCGATGACATGTTGGTAAAGAGTGCAAAGGCGAGCTCGCATGTGGACGACCCGAGGGAGGCCTTTGGTACCCTGAGAAGATACAAAATGAAGCTCAACCCCAAAAAGTGCATGTTCGGGGTAATAGATGGAAAATTCCGAAGCTATATGGTGACAGAGAAGGGTATTGAAGCTAATCCCGAAAAGGTTAAGGCGATTATGGATAAGCAGACTCCGAAAAATGTTAAAGAAATGCAATGCCTGGCTGGACGAATAGCGGCCTTGAGCAGGTTTGTCTCGAGCTCGGCTGAGAAGAGCCTTCCATTTTTTTAGGCTTTGCAAAAAAGAGCACGATTCTAGTGGGATGATAAATGCCAAGATGCATTTCAAAAGTCGAAGGAATATCTAGCCAGCATGTCCTTGCTTACAAAACCAGTTCAAGGGGAGCCTCTAATCTTGTATTTGTCCATGGGAAAACAGGCGGTTAGCACAGTCTTGATCAAAGAAGAGGGAAAGATACAAAAACCGATCTACTACTGGAGCAAGGTCTTGCATGAGGTAGAGCTAAGATACGTAGAATTAGAGCGGGCCATGCTTTCTTTAGTGGGAACCGCCCGTAAGCTACGCCCTTACATCCTTTCACATAGTGTCATTGCTAGAACTAATCTACCCTTGAAAGCAATTATTGATAAGCCTGAGGCTTCGAGACGCCTAGTGATGTGGATAATTGAACTTAGTGAGTTTGATATTGATTTTGAGGCACGGACAGCAATCAAAGCTCAGGCGTTGGTTGACTTTATGCAAGAGATGGTCTGCCCTCCTGATGAGGCGAAAGAATTGATGATCTACACTGATGGCTCTGTTAGCAATCTTGGCTATGGTGCGGGAATCGTGTTGATAGACCCAGAAGGAACCACTACAGAATACGCTATCTGCATGAATTACCCCCTTTCCAATAATGTTGCGGAGTATGAGGCCCTATTGCAGGGAGTCCAGATGGTGAAAGATCTGGGTGCAGATCGGGTATGTGCTAAGGTGGACTCAAAGTTGATTTGTAAACAAATAAACGGAGAATTTGAAACTAGAGAGGAACACTTGCAGAAATACCTAGCCCAATTCCGGGAGTTGGAGAAGGGTATGGACTCATTGTTAATCCTAAAAATCCCTAAAGAGGAGCACGGAAGAGCAGACCACTTGGCTAAGATAGCTAGTTCAGCCGAGGATTGCCAGGATAGGGTAATCACTTTGTTGTAGGCAGACAAAGAGTTCGGGACAGAGCAGGTGTGCTTGGTGATTGAAGGGAATGACTGGCGTCTCCCCATTAAGGAGTATCTGGATAAGGGAGAGCTGCCAGGCGACAAGAAGGAGACCATGAAAGTAAAAACTCAAGTCCAGCCTTGCCTATTTGCATGCCTAAATCGGTGTTAAGATGATCCAAAAAGGGCAAAAATTCTAGAATGGTGGCCTAGGCTTGCCTATTTTCACGCCAACTCTTTAGGTGCAAAAATAGGCCGGATTTCCACGCCTAATTTCTCGTTTAGACCAACGCCCAGCAGCCCCTAAATGCATGCCTAATTCCTTGCCAAGCCTGGTCTAAAGCAGCGCCTAAATGCATGCCTAATTCCTCGCCAAGCAACGCCTATTCCCACGCCTAAATGCACGTCAACACGCCAGCCCAGGCTCCAGCCACCTTGCGCCCAAGACCCAGCCCAGGACCAAGCCACACCGAGCCACCTTGAGCCATCTTGGTCAACAAGGGTCAATTTTGGTCAAACCCGGAATTTTCAAGCCTCTAAGGCTATTTTGGCCCATTTAAACCCAATTAAACCTAGTATAAATAACACACAACTCTCATGTTTGTAATGATCACACATTTTTCCCAACTCTTGCATAGGTTTGGATAAAAATTCTCTCTCTAGTTCTTACATATTAATTTCAAGCAATTCCTTGGGTTTGTAAGCCTAAGAAGAATTTTAGTACTCCCTTAGATTTTAATTTGTTGAAATTTAATTAAAGCTTGCTACTCTCTTAAATTCAAGTAAGCTTTATTTTATTTTCATGCTTTGTTCTTCAATTTTATGCTTTTTGCCTTAGCTCTTTGATTTCTTGTTAGATCTTGTGAATCGTCCATGGAATCTAGATGAGTAACACGTCTAAATCATACACCGAGTCATGGATCATTTTTATTTTAGTATTTCATATGCTTTATTTAGGTTTTTATTTTCATGCATTGTTTCATGCTAAATCCTAAATCTACTTCATGTTACTTGTTATTTTACGTAAAGTTTTAAACTTTGACGTCAATTTTCATTGCTCTTTCTATTCATGCTTCCAATTTTTGTCAATTTGCATTATTCAAGTTTTTATGTTCATGCAAGCATGGTTGTACCTTGAGCTTTCATGCTTGTACTTGGTGAAACATTGCTTGTTCTTGCTCATTGATCCAAACTTTTGTGCACCCCGTTTTTAATAAATTAATTTAAAAGCACATTAGTTTGCTAGCAAGAGTACGAGGTAACGGTAGGGTGATAAGTTTGACTCGAGTCGTATCTCTCGAGGAAACAACTGTTCGGTCTTTCGGATGTTTTTCTCAATTTACGAAAAGTAAAATACATGTACAATTGGGGTTTTAAAAGGTTTTGAGTTGATCATTATAACTAAAGTAACAATTAAACTAAAGCTATTTAAACTAATTATTCTAACTAAATTATCAACTACGAGCAATAATTATACTATCAATAATACACAATCATAAATTAAACCTAATTAACGAATCTAAGATAATAAACATAAGAAATTACCACTAAGCAATGAATCATAAGAATATAAGAATGAATAACTAAGCATGAATCAATTGCATAAGTAACTAATGTAATCCAATATCCAATATCCAATACAAGCATAAAACGATTAAGCTAATTAAACTAGTTCTAGCATTAACTAAGAAATTAACTAAGCAATTAACTACGAAATTATCTAAGATTTTAGAGTAATTATTGGAACTAATGAAAGTAGTAAAAAGCTCCAGCTATTCCGGAGTTTGAACGTTGATCTTGGGCGAAGATTGAATCCCGAACTCGAATTCGATGTTTTGGACGCGTTGTTCTTCGATCCTTGATCTCCGTCTTCGAATCTCGTTATGAGATGTGGAATTATTATCATTATAAGCTATGGAACCCTAGGTGGTCGAGTATTATGTGTCTCTGGTGTCTCTCTTTTCAAAAATCCGAAATATAGAGGGTTTATATAGATATTGCAAGTCTTGGCGCACAAGAAACCCTAAATCCGAATTCTGGGTCGTCGCGTCGGCGGTGCGTCGACTGACGGGCGCTGGTTCTCGGTGTTGGTGCTGCCTGGGCGTGCGCGTCGGCTGGGTGGTTGCGTTGACTAATGCGGGCTTGCATCGACGCTTCAGAAAGTTGCGTCGACTGACGCTCCTTCGGTCAACGCTTCAGAATGTTGCATCGACGTTGCGTCGACTGACGCCCTTTCTGTCGACGCTTCAGAACGTAACGTTGGCAGTGCGTCGGCCCTGCGTCGACTGACGTGGATCGTGGCTCGCGTTGATGGAGCGTCGACGGTTATGTCAGTCTTCGATCTTTTGCTACTCGTTTCGCCGTAAAGCTCGTTCTCCTATTCTTGAACATCGAACTTCGTCTATTACGTGCTGAACTCTTCCGGTTACTTAGCTGTAAGGTGAGAACAATGAAATATCACCTATTTGCCTCAATTATGATTAAAATACGGTAAAATAAGTCAGAACTATAAAAAATATGGAATTATGCTTAAATCGTCCAACTTATACCAAAAACAAATAGAAAAAGAACTAAAAAGCTAATCAAAGCTAATAAGTATAAGGACAAATCTACTCTAATCAACTACCCCACGCTTAATTGGTTTGTTCGTCCTCGAACAAATGCTAGATTCAGAGTACAACTAGAATGAAAATAAGTTCAAGCAGTGAGTCGTGCTATGCTACATACGTAATTTTGAAAATATAGGTACAAGTCACGCAACGTCAAGCACTTGACCATTATTACATTGTCGCTTCAAAATAAAATCATGATTCCTCACTAAGGATAATATATATAAGTACGCTCAAAACCACTGAAGTATTTTCTGCATGGGACGTGTATTACACTCAAATCATACAATTACATGCGCAATAAATAAGCACCGAAAATCAATCTCTTTTCAATCGCAAATTAAGTGTGTTGTCTAAACTAAGAATCGGAAAAGGTGTTCGCGGGTTGTAATGTAAGGCTCTTTGGACGGGTATGGACTATATAAGTCGTGTGGCTAACTCATGATCAATCATGATCAATAACTCACTCAACCTAACCTAATCATGAAGCAATAGCTTCACCTCGCACAAAAATAAAAACCTCACTTAACTCTCATAACGTAGCCTTTAAATAGGCTATTCCTCAACTCAAAACTCGTAAACCGACTGAAAGCTCAAACCACTTAAGAAGAACTGAAGCTTATAGCATACTTCTTACACAACTCTTGCCTTCTAAGCATTAGGCTTCATAAGAATGTTAACAACAAAACACAAGCCTTAATTAGCGTGTAGGCATTGACTAACACAAATTCAACTAGACTCACCATCCTTCTCTT
>BMAC01000536.1:103236-115270 GCA_014905375.1 Phtheirospermum japonicum | reverse complement strand
GCACGCGTAAGAGGTAATGAAGTGGTCCTGAGTGGGCTAAGTCCATTTTTGGCCAGATCAAACCCAAAGTGATGGGCGAGGCCGGTAATGTATGGCGCAGATGAGAGAAGTGGTGACTTGCTTCCTGGAGTACCCTTAGTGACGTTGTAAAGTCCTAGCAAAATTAGCGGGTACAACCGGACTTGACGACCATCAACGAGGCATTGTAGAACATAAAGCGGACTTGGTCGCATTGGTCTCGCTCTTGCATAAAATAATGTGCCCGAGGATCTTGTAGGCAACGTAAAGAGCGTCGTCTTGAATTTTCAATCAAGGAAAACGCTTGCAATCGCCCGTATTTCCCCCGGTGATCATCCCCCCAAAAGAAGCTAAATCGAAGCCTTGAACTCCAACCGGGTGGTCCCCTACGGTCGGGAAACTGAATATGTTGCCAAAAATATCCTCGTCTATAAAACGTCATTCCCACCTAGTCGACAAGTGATCGTCTCGTCGTTCCGGATTGCCAAAGTGTAGAAGAACTTGAGCATAAGCTCTCTAAATCCGGGGAGGTGCATTTGGGCGAAGTACCCACAACCAAGGCCATCTAAATAGCGTGAAAGATCGGTGTGGTGTTCCGACCCATTCGAGGCCTCTTCCTCAAGTCCTTCAACGTTCAAAATCCTTTGCGTAGCGAAACCCCATTTTCGAATATTTTTGAACATGACCCCTTCCTTTTTGTCGAAAATTTGGAACGGTGCTCCATATTTCCCCGAGACATCCTTTCATTTACCCGTCCGAGACATTATCAATCAATACGAAGATGAACGGGAATGATAAACCTTGAAAAATAAAACTTTTTGTTCTTTGGGGAATTTTGTCGAACACTTGGCGTGCGTGTTTAACCAACTAAGAACTTGAATAATTCTAGCACCAAAAATTTCCCAACACAACCAACAACAACAATAATATGATCCCAAGATAGTTTCAAGTGAACTACCTTGTTGATTTTCCGTAGAAACGCAAGAGTTGCCCGGAATTGCCCGAATTTGCTTCAAACCCACCTAGCCCGTTTTGAAGAATTGCTTGAATGAAAATTCGGAGATGAAATTTCTGGGAATTTAAGCTATGGCGGTAAATTTAGTGAGTGTTTGCAAGAGAATTAAAGAAAAGAAGATATGTGAGGATGGAGGTGGAACATTGAAATTTGGGATGTTAAGAATGAAGAAAAAGAGGGTGTGAGGGTGTTTTTAAATTGTTTTCTGGGCTATCCCCGCGGGTCAATGCGAATATGGGTCGGGTTGGTCGGGAAAAACCCGAATATAAACGCTTCTGGGCCGGGTCTAGAATTCGCGTCGACGCTGCATCGACTAACGCGAGCCCGATCGACGCGACAGAAGCTAAAACCTCGGCATCTGCGTCGACGCCGTGTCAACTGATGCGGGCAAGCTCGGCGTCGACGCGGGCGGAATCCTGGGCGACTTTTTCTTCGCTCGTTCGATCAATTCTCCTCTTCCGAGTTCTTCCATCTGTTCTAAAAAGATAAAAACCAAAATAAAACAATAAATAAAATAAAAAATAAAAATAAAATAAAAATACAAAAGGATACATAACGCTCGGGTCGCCTCCCGAGAAGCACAATTTTTAATGTCGCTTACTCGACGCTATTTTGCTCGTTTAATTCCAAACGTACGGTGGATATCCAAACTCCACCATCTTGTTAACTCCGGTCTCCTTTCGTTTGTCATAATAAGGCTTCAACCTATGCTTGTGAACTTGAAAGGATAATTTTTCGACTTCATCATACAACGTGGCTAGGCCGTACTCATCTAATTCTTCTATCGAGAATGGTCCGCTCCATGTAGCTCTAAAGTCAGCTGGGTCATATTTACGCTCGTGATTATACAGCACTAACTCTCCAACCTCGTACTGCATGTTTTTAATTTCCTTCGTGCGAACCTCTTTTGATGTCTTCTTCTCCCTCGCCCAATCGTTGAAATATGCCTCGCCCTTGTTCTTTTTGCGTGAAAATTTAAATTTTTTGTTAGGGTCGAGGGAATCGTGACTTGGGAAACTTATTGGTGGTTTATGCGGTCTCTCCACATCGGAATCGTCTCCAAATTCTTCTACGATATCGCGCATGTCAATACCTAGCAACTCGATCAAGTCCTCTCCACTTAAGTGCATATGCTCCTCAAACTCGTCGTACTCCTTGCTTAATCGACTCGTTTATCCCCTCCCTCGATAAAGAATCCGGCTTCGTTCCTGTCGCTCAGTTTGTTCAAAGTAGCAATTTCTCGTAACTCGTTTACGCATGATGTAATGGGGTCAACGAATGAATCATCCTCTTGCATGACAGGGGAGGTAGTGTTTTGAATATCTCTTAGAGAAAATGTCACTGTTTCACCCAAAACTGCCATTGTCATCATTCCTTTATGAACATTAATTAGAGTATGGAAAGTAGACATGAACGGACATCCCAGTAAAATGGTATGCTCAGTACTTTCAGTCGGTACCTCGCCAACGTCCATAACCACAAAATCAACCGGAATTACGAGCTCTCCAACTTGTACTAAAACATCTTCAACTACTCCCAAAGGTCATCGGGTCGAGCGATCGTCCAATTGTAGGCGCATGGTTGTCGGCTTAAGTGGTCCATGATCAAATGCTTGATAAAGTGAATATGGCAATAAATTTATTCCTGCTCCAAGATCTAACATTCCTATTGCCTTTTGTCCATTGGCTAATGAAATAGTGATACAAGAACTTCCAAGATCACGTTCTTTAGGTGGCAATGGCTTCTTAAAAATTGCGCTAACTTCTTTCGGTAATGGTACGTATTGATCCATCACTAAGCGTCTCTCCTTCGAGGCAAGTTCCTTAAAGAATTTAACGTAGGCAGGCATTGTTTTGATTACCTCCAAAAGTGTTAGGTTGATGTTGACATTCTTAAAGAGGTTGTATAGCTCCATGAACCTCTTGTTCTCTTTCGCCGGACGCAACCGGCTCGGAAAAGGAACAGCATCCTTAAATTGCGTCGTTGATTGCTTCGGCAGTGATGGTTCGTCTTTGCCAAGGGTGTTGTTCGGAATCGTCCCTTGAATGGAACCAGGCACGTATCTATTGTTGGATTTATGTATCTTATCTACTGGTTTAGGAACAATTTCCTCATTCTGGTTCACTATGCCATTGTCGATCTTCTTCCCACTACGAAGGACGTGAACCGCCGACGCTTGCTCTGGTTGACTTGGTAGCTTGTCCTTCTCCTTATTTGACCTTGCAAAGTCAGTTGCTAGCTGGCCCATAGTTCTTTCCATCCTATCCATGTTTTTAGCTAGATCGTGCACAACACCAGAAAGATGGTCAATTCCGCTCACCTTCTTTGAGAGTTCATCAATCTTTGCGTTCACCTTTGTAAGTCCCTCTCTATTGCTAATCGTCTCGACCACTTGATTTTGCTGCCAAACCAACAGCTGGTCATTTGGTTGAGTCGCATTAGACGCCTTCCCTTGCGTATGAAAATTATTTTGTGGTGGCGGCACTGGTGGTGCTTGAGCATATTGTGGTGGGGGAAATTGCGGATCAAGTGGCATATGATTTGGATTTCCAGGGCCCCACTTGAAAAGAGGATTATCACGTTGCGGTGTGTACTACTTTTGATTCGAATCATTTTAGATCGTGTTAACATCCTCATGCTGCTCAATGTTGTTTGGACACACATCCGTTGAATGCTGGGGGGATCCACACTGGTTACATGTTATGGCTATCCTTTGTGCAGTGGCCTTGCTAGCTCGCTCGGCTTTCCAAGCAGCAAATTTCTCGTCAAATATCTCCTCACATCTCGCCTTCACTAACTTGCCATCATCTAAATCAGGATCAGGGATGGAAACTTCGTTAACCCTCATTTTACGAGGCCGAGAGTTGGTTTGTCTAGATTTCTTGCTTTGCTTTTCCAACACCCGCCTCGCCTCGGTGGCTGTCAAATCTCAAAAATCTCCTCCCGTTGCTATCTCTACTTCTCGTTTCCCATGGTCTAATAATCCATCGAAGAAAAACTGGTTAGTCATCTCCGGAGAATAGTTGTGGTGGGGGCAAGCTTGAAAAAGCGTCTTGTAACGCTCCCACGTTTCATGAAATATCTCTCCATCCAACTGTTCAATTGTAGCAATCTGCCTCCGAAGATGCCCCGTAGTTTGGGCTGAATAGTATTGATTTAAGAATTTCTCGCTGATCATATCCCAGTCAGTCAACGAGCCAGGCTGTAGTGATAAAATACATGACTTTGCCTTGTCCTTCAAGCTGTACGGGAAACAAATCATTTGTACTTCCTCTTGGTGAAGGCCATGAACCACGAATCACCCTACTTCATCAACAAAGTAGTTTAAAAATGCCAAGGGGTCCTCATGGGCATTTCTATGAAAAGTCGGGAGTAAGTTAAGTTGATGCGGTTTGATTTCGACTGCCCTTGTGGTAGGTCCAAGAACAATGTCAGACCTAAAAGGTACAACCTTTGGACGTGCTAAATCGTGCTGTCTTGGTGCACGATCTCCCCTTGGTTCCCTAACTCGAACACTAACTCTCTCGTAGTGGTCATCATGCGCGTGATGGTGCTCGCGCTCGTATCTCCTTCCGAAATTGTTTTGCTCGTAACCATGATCTTGATTCTCCAACCACTCGTTCACGTGCCTTTGATTGTTAACATAAGCATCACACTGCAGAAAATTCTCATTCCTAAATGCCATGTTCTCGATGTTGTGTTGATGCATGACATTGTTATTAACCTCTTCGTTTTGCCTCATATTTGCCATGTTGGGTTGGTGAATTACTATGTTGTGCTGCTGGTTAACTCCCTCGTTTCTCCCCTCGTCTCGTCTCACGTTCTCCATGTGTTTCTGACAATTAGCCCAATTGGCTCGGGGTTGTGGTTGTCCATGAAAAATGATTGGTTCACTACCATACCCATTTCGAATGGGGCGTGGTGGTGATCTCGGTGGTGAATCGCCATTTCGAACCGAATGCGCTCCTAACATAATGTCGGGAGCTTGATCGCAAGCAAAATCAGTTGTTGTCGAGGAATTGTCCTCAGGAATAAAAATGGGTCTTGGTCTTGGCAGATTTGAACAGGGAATATTGTCAATGAATGGTGCAAGGTCGCGTTGAAGTGATCGCCTTCCTTCCATAAACTCAACAACAAGTCAACGTACCAAATGGCAAAAACCAAGTGTTAAATATAAATAAAAACGAAAGTAAAAAGAAACTAATGAATCAAAAAGAAAACAAAATGAAAAACATCTTAAATTCCTACTCGTTGCTTCCCCGACAACGACGCCAAAATTTTGATCCAAACTTTTGTGCACCCGGTTTTAATAAATTAATTTAAAAGCACGTTAGTTTGCTCGCAAGACTACGAGGTAACTGTAGGGTGATAAGTTTGACTCGAGTCGTATCTCTCGAGGAAACAATTGTTCGGTCTTTCGGATATTTTTCTCAATTTACGAACTAAAGTAAAATACATGTACAATTGGGGTTTTAAAAGGTTTTGAGTTGATCATTATAACTAAAGCAATAATTAAACTAAAGCTATTTAAACTAATTATTCTAACTAAATTATCAACTACGAGCAATAATTATACTATCAATAATACGCAACCATAAATTAAACCTAATTAACAAATCTAAGATCATAAATATAAGAAATTACCACTAAGCAATGAATCATAAGAATCTAAGAACGAATAACTAAGCATGAATCAATCGCATAAGTAAACTAAAGTAATCCAATATCCAATATCCAATACAAGCATAAAACGATTAAGTTAATTAAACTAGTTCTAGCATTAACTAAGAAATTAACTAAGCAATTAACTAAGAAATTAACTACAAAATTATCTAAGAGTTTAGAGTACTTATTGGAACTAATGAAAGCAGTAAAAAGCTCAAGCTATTCCGGAGTTTGAACGTTGATCTTGGGCGAAGATTGAATCCCGAACTCGAATTCGATATTTTGGACGCATTGTTCTTTGATCCTTGATCTCCGTCTTCGAATCTCGTTATGAGATGTGGAATTATTATTATTGGAAGATATGGAACCCTAGGTGGTCGTGTATTATGTGTCTCTGGTGTCTCTCTTTTCAAAAATCTGAAATATAGAGGGTTTATAAAGATATTGCAAGTCTTGGCGCACAAGAAACCCTAAAATCCGAATTCTGGGCTGTCGCGTCGACGGTGCGTCGACTGACGCGAGCTGGTGCTCGGCGTCAGTGCTGCCTGGGCATGCGCGTCGGTTGAGCGGTTGCGTCGACTGACGCGGGCTTGCATCGACGCTTCAGAAAGTTGCGTCGACGCTGCGTCGACTGACGCTCCTTCGGTCGACGCTTCAGAATGTTGCGTCGATGTTGCATTGACTGTTGCCCTTTCAGTCGACGCTTCAGAACTTAGCGTCGGCAGTGCGTCGGCCCTGTGTCGACTGATGCGGATCATGGCTCGAGTCGACGGTCGCGTCAGTCGACGCGACAGAGCGTCTGTCTCTGTCTTTCGATCTTTTGCTACTTGTTTCGCCGGAAAGATCATTCTCCTATTCTTGAACATTGAACTTCGTCTATTACGTGCTGAACTCTTCCGGTTACTTAGCTGTAAGGTGAAAACAATGAAATATCACCTATTTGCATCAATTACGATTAAAATACGGTAAAATAATTCAGAACTATAAAAAATACGGAATTATGCTTAAGTCGTCCAACTTATACCAAAAATAAATATAAAACGAACTAAAAAGCTAATAAAAATAAGGACAAATCTACTCTAATCACTCATTTTTATTATTGCTTTGCATTTTCAATTAAGGCATACGACGAAGCATCCGATCAACTTGCATATTACATTTCCTACTGTAGTTTAGTTAGTTTATTTGCTTTATTTTCATTTTCCTTTTATTTCTTCAATCTACAAACGCTTTGATTCATCAGTTAAATCGATTTCCGATAATACCAATCCAAATGAACCCTTTATTTTCAAAACCACTAAAAATTACATTTCAGCCATCATCCATGCTGAAGTAGAAAAGCTATTGCGAGCTAAGAATATCCAAGAGATACACTTCAAGAGTGGCTCTCCAACGCCATATTAGTGCCCAAGACTGAGGACTGGAGGATGTGCATTGACTTCTGAGATCTCAATTGTTCCTGCCCCAATAACCACTATCCATTGATAAGGATAAACCAGCTCGTACACTCCACCTCGGGATGTGAACTACTCAACATGATGTTGCTTCTCAAGGATACCATCAGATCAGGTTGGCCAAATAAGATTGGAAATGGGTTAGCTACATAACCCCAAAAGGAATGTATTGTTATATGGTTATGCCTTTTGGACTTAAGAATGCAAGAGCCACATATCAACGATTAATGAATTAGATGTTTAAAGCTCATATCGGGAGAAACATGGAGGTATATGTGGACGACATGCTAGTCAAAAGTGCTAAAGCAGCCTCGCATGTGAATGACCTGAGAGAGACATTTAGTACCTTGAGAAAGTACAGAATGAAGCTCAACCTTAAGAAGTGTGCATTTGGGGTGCGAGCTGGAAAATTCCTGGGGTACATGGTCACAGAAAAAGGAATAGAAGTTAACCCAAAAAAGATCAAAGCTTTTATGAATATACAGCGTCCACAAAATGTCATAGAGATGCAGTGCCTAGCCGGACAGATAGCAGCCCCAACCAGGTTTGTCTCCCACTCGCCAGAGAAGAGCCTGCCATTTTTCCGAGCCTTTCAAAAGAAGGCTCAATTTCAGTGGGATGAGGAATGCCAAGTAGCATTCCAGAAGTTGAAGGAATATTTATTTAGTATGTCGCTGCTCACTAAGCCAGTCGTGGGCGAGCCCTTGATCCTATAAATGTATGTAGGTAAATAGGCAGTGAGCACGATTTTGCTTAGATATGAGGGCAAGATACAGAAGCCAGTGTATTATTGGAGAAAGGTGTTGCATGATGCCAAGCTATGATATGTGGAGGTAGAACGAGTTATGCTGGACCTAATCGGTACAGCTCGCAAACTCAAGCTCTATTTTCTTTCGCACAAAATAATAGTCCGAACTAATCTGCCCTTGAAAACAATCATGAGCAAACCAGAGGTCTCGGGACGCCTAGTAAAGTGGATAATGAGATTATCAAGTTTGATGTACACATCAAGGGAAGGACGGCGATAAAGGCCCAGGCATTGGCAGATTTCATGCAAGAAATGATTAGCTCTCCGGGAGAAAAAGGGGATTTGACTATATACACAGATGGTTCAATTAGAAATTTAGGTTGTGGGGCAGGTATAGTATTGATAGATCCAGGGAAGCTGCTACAAAATATGCGGTACAAATGAACTACCGACTATCTAATAATGCAGCGGAATACGAGGCCTTGTTAAGACAAGTTCAAATGGAGAGAGAGCTCGGAGCTGAGCGAATAAGAGCACGAGTGGATTCCATCTGGTGTGCAAGCAAATAAAAGGGGAGTTTGACATAAAAGAGGACAGTATGAGGAGGTATGTAGCTCAGTTCTGTGAGATAGCTAGAGCTATTCACTCCTTACATTTACTCCAGATCCCTAGAGAGGAAAACGGTCGAGCAGACAATTTAGCTAATGTGGCCAGTTCAGCAATGGACTGCCAAGAAAGGGTGATCGCTTTACTAATGGCACACCGCGAGTTCGGAGAGGATGAGGTAAATGAATTAGAGGAAAATGAAGATTGGCGAGCACCCATCATGGTATATTTGTAAAAGGAAGAGCTACTTAATGACAAAAGGGAGTGAAGAGTAGATTTTTAGTGGTGATGAATATAAAAGGTTCATGTCTCGATATTATCAGATTTCGATTGTATATAGATATCAATGTGTTTTTAGCTTTGTGAAAATTGAAATACAATGGAAATAAAATGAAAATAAAGAAATAAAGGCAATTAAAGCAAGTAAAATGACTAACTATGAAAGTAAATACGAATCTTTAGAATGCTCCGTGCGTCTGCCCAATGGAAATTTCAAGCAATAATAAAAATAAGCAAGTAAAATGCAAGGAAACATCAAGGTACAAGCATGTAAACCTAGGGTACTACCATGCATGCATGATCATAAAATTTTAAAAATGCAAATTAACAAAATCTGAAAGCACCAATAGAAAGTGCAATAAAAGATGACGTGAAATCTTAAATCTTTACGAAAAATAACAAGAAACGAATAGTAGATCTAGGATTCAACATAGAACTTTGCATTAAAATAAAAACCAAAATAAATCATATGAAATACTCAAAATAAAAACGATCAAGGACTCGATCTATGATCTTGGTGTTTCACTCACCTAGATTCCATAGCCAATTCATAAGATCTAACAATTAATCTAAGAGTTAAGGCAGAACTTCTAAAATGAAGAACAAGCATGTAAATAATGAAAATCTTACCTGAATTAAGAAAGGAGCAACAAACTTAAATCAAATAGAAAAAAAAAATCTAAGTAATGACTTGAACTCTTCTTGAGCTGACAAACCCAAGGAAAATCTTGAGATTAAATCTAAGAACTAGAGAGAAAATAAAATCCAAACCCTAGATATTGTTGGGAGAATAGTGAATTGGTTCACAAAAATGAGAGAAGTCTCATATTTATAATAGGTTTAATTTGGGTTAAATGGGTTAAATTGGGTTTTAAGGCTTGGACTTCGCGGGTTTGACCAAGTTTGACCCAAAATGACCTTTCGAGCTACTTGGCTAGGTGTTTAGCTTGATTTGGCTCGGCCTTGGCTCGAGGTGGCTCTAAATATGGGCGAGCTTGGGTGCGGATGGGCTTGGCCTTTGGCGTTGCCTAGGCGTGGGAGTTGGCGCAGGCCTTGGGCATGAGTTGGGCATGCGCTGGCGCTGGAGTTTGTAGGCATGCACGCAGGCGGGTGCTGCTTTAGGCGCTAGGGCGGGCGCTGCTTTGGGTGCCAGGGCAGGCGTGACTTTTTGCGCGAGGAAGGCGTTTCTTTGGGCGCTAGTGCGTGTTGGGAATCGGTGGTACCGTCGCGCAGCGGAACACAAAAATTTTTAAAAAATTAAATTAATTGAATCGAATTCAATTGACGACGACCCAATTTTATAATCAATAATTGAAACAATGTTTTAATTGCTTTTCAATAAATAGAAACAATTCAATTTTGACAAAATCAAACGAGTATGATACATTTCTATTAAACATATACATATATAACAATTATATATATATTAATATATTAATTATATATTTAATTATAATATATATATACATAAACAATTTATATATATATATATATATATATATATATATATATATATATATATATATATATATATACATGTATCAAATACAACAGCATGTATCAATATGCATAATATTTATATATATATATATATTACAACAAATAAAGTATGCATGCATTTACATATTATATATATATATAAAAATCATACAGCACACCCTTTATATAATACATAATATACATGCATAGAACATACACAAAATGTTAACACACATACATAATAAACACACATTATGCATGCTTAACCAATTCATACATACACTGCACTTACATATATATACTATTTACACACAGCACACCATATATATATATATGTCATACATATACATACACACAGCACACACAATATAAATATCATATATTTATACAGACTGCACACAGATACCTCACGCACGGTGACAGGCGGTCATCGGCGCTGCTGCCGGGTGGAGACGACGGGCACTGGCGAGGTGGCAGTTGGTGCGGCGGCGCTGCTCACGAGAGGAGCAACGGGCTGTCGGGGAGCGGCTTTCGGCACGAGTCGACGCGGTGCTCGGTACGGAACAGCGGCGACCTTGTGGCTGCGGGTGCTGGCAGCCCCGGCGGCTGTGACCGGTGCCGAGTGATCCTCGGCTTGCAGCTTTCTCTGGCACGGCAGCGGCAGACTCCTCGGCTTGACAGCGGCTATGCGGAGAAACGAACTCCGGCCACTAGACTGGTTCTGGCGGGCGCTCTGGCAACAAACTGGGGCAGCGTTTGAACGGCAGGAACTCCGGCGTCAGTGACACGTCGACGACAAATCGATATCACACACCGTATTTCCCCGACGTCCTTACGACGGAGCACTAGATCCGACGAGGGATTGAAAACGACAATCGAGGACCGAACGATTCGGCGTGTCGGCGGCCGGCGGCAAGCGGCGGCGACCGGAGGTGGACGGCTGGGGAGAAAGTCGTTGTTAAACGTATCACCTCTGAAGACAACGTTGCTAGATCCCTTAACCAAGCCATTATCGGTATCAGTTCACGAGAAACATCGAGAGTCGATGGGACTTAGATATATGAATAGTTGGCTTTAGGTCAAGTGGGAGATTGTTAGAATAGGGTGACCAACAAGCCAACTTGTGGCTGTGGTCTGACTATTCTCTAGTTAATACAATCGTTTTTTGTTTTTTTATTCGTAATAATATCTTTCATACTTATTGGCATTCCATATCTTTTTTCCCTTGCTAGTTGCATAGGTATGGTCCTGATGAAGTTACTCTATTACGGTGGATTGGGTCTAGCAGAACCGTGAGATAATCCAGCACGTAATGTAACTCGTCGAACTTGTTCCTAGTCATAGGGTTACGCCATAATGAGGATACAGGCCTTTCCCGTTAAGACTAGTACTTAGTGTATGTGGATCGCGTCTCATCGGTCACGGTGTCTGGACATCGACATACATAAGTAGGTGCTCATATGATGAGTTCACTGAACTCCCTCACCTAGAAATCTCTAAGTGGTTCCCACTCATCGAGTAGATGATTTCTATGGTATAGCGTACAACATTAATCCTTAAGACCCAGACCTCATCGTGACTTCACTAGAGGACAGGCTATGTTGTGACCTGTCTCTGTGTCTCCTTGGAGGCCAATCAAAAGGGGCAACGTTCGCATAGTCGGGAATCTAGTGGGAAGTCTGTGCATGGTAGTAGGGGATTCGGACGCATGATAAGTCATGGATGTCCTGTGTGTTCTGATGGTTGATAAATCCTCGGAGTCTCTGGCCA
>BMAC01000536.1:66037-97204 GCA_014905375.1 Phtheirospermum japonicum | reverse complement strand
ATTTTCTTTTTTTTTATTTAAAGCATAAGAGCCTAACTAAATGGGATTAAAAAGAAAAGATGGACTGGGCCCAATTAAAATAAAAACAAGCTTTTAATTTAAATGGGTTTTGGGTTGGCCCAATACAAAATTAAAACAAACCTTTTAATTAAATAAACCGGCCCAGCAACTTTAAGGGCTTATTGGGCTGACCCTGTTTTAAAATAAAAGCCCCATTGGAATTAAATCATTTCTCACAAACGATAATTACGAAAAATATAATAATTATATTTTCGCGTCCAGAATAACTTTCTCATATTATTCTCAATTCATAATCATAATTATAAACCTTAGATTCAATCATATTGACATCTAACTATGCTAAAATTAACAATTAATTTCTAGCTGTCGTTTTCAATAATCGGGAAACACGTGGTGTGACCCTCAATGGTTCAGGTGTAAGCTAGCCGTGGGTTCACAACACATTGTGATTCGAACAACATATTATTCTTATATGAAATCGTCCCTTGGAGTCCCTGATTAAATAAAACTCATTTTACTTAATCACTGGTCAAACCAGAACCCAACGAATTATGAGAGGCGCCTAGCAACAATGCATCATAATTCCCTAGATACAAATGCATTTTTATTAATTCAAGAAAAGTGCCTGCAAGAACCTTGTGATATAGCTTATATGTACAGTACGATCCCTTCGCGATCTATGTCCGGATTGAACAAGAGGTATTGGTTCATCGAGACCTCTTTCTAGTTCAATAACTGTGTGTACGTTCTAGATTCAAGATAATCCGTTCGTGTGTGACTTAGAGAAACACATTTCTCCATACACCCCACTATTAGCTCTGGCCAGAGACTCCGAAGATTTATTAACCATCAGAACACACAGGACATCCATGACTTATCATGCGTCCGAATCCCCTACTACCATGCACAGACTCCCCACTAGATTCCCGACTATGTGAACGTTGCCCCTTTTGATTAGCCTCCAAAGAGACACAGAGACAGGTCACAACATAGCCTGTCCTCTAGTGAAGTCACGGTGAGGTCTGGGTCTTAAGGATTAATGTTGTAAGCTATACAATAGAAATCATCTACTCGATGAGTGGGAACCACTTAGAGATTTCTAGGTGAGGGAGTTCAGTGAACTCATCTTATGAGCACCTACTTATGTATGTCGATGTCCAGACATCGTGACCGATGAGACGTGGTCCACATACACTATGTACTAGTCTTTAATGGGAAAGGCCTGTATCCTCATTATGGAGTAACCCTTTGACTAGGAACAAGTTCGACGAGTTACATTACGTGTTGGATTATCTCACGGTTCTGCTTGACCAATCCACCGTAATAAAGTAACTTCATCAGGACCATACCTATGCAACAAGCATTAGATAAAAGATATGGAATGCCAATAAGTATAAAAGATATTATTACGAATAAAAACCAATTGTATTACAAGAGAATGGTCAGACTACAGCCACAGGTTGGCTTGTTGGTCACCTTATTCTAACAGTGCGGGCGCGAATTTGGGCGCCAGGCGGGCGCGAATTTGAGGGCAAGTGCGGGCGCGACTTTGGGCACCAGGCGGGAGGTGCTTTGGGCTGAAATGGGCGTTCCTGGCATGCCCCCTCTTACGCCAAGGGTGCTGGCGCGGATTTTGGCATGGCTGGGCATGCCTAGGCTAACATTCCAGAATGTTTGTCACTTTGGAGCTCACTTTTGGCACCGATTTTTGCACGCCTTGGCACGGCTTGACTTGAACTTTGGTTCTCAATACCTTTACCTATGAAAATAGGATTTTTGAACATAAAACCCCAAGGATTTCACCAAACCTAAAATTAATTGAACCCATTAAACCATATTAACATGAGAAACAACAAAACGAGAAAACAAGCACTAGTGCAGAAACAGTTTTCTAGAACGCCCTGTTTCAGTTATTCTAGAACGCCCTTCCCAGGCGTTCTGACTAGAGTTGTTCTAGAATATCAGATTTTCCAGATCAGCTTTCTGAGGCGTTCTAGAATATCCGATATTCTAGAACGATTATTTGAGACGTTCTAGAAAATCAATTTACCCGTACTAGAAAACAATTTTCCTAGTTAAAATCCGACATTCCAAATCGGTTACAAAAAAGACGTTCTAGAAAATGTATATTCCAGAACGTCTTTCCAAAATGACGATCTGGAAAATGTATATTCTAGAACGTCATTTTCGAACAGGACGTTCTAGAATAAACATTTTCTAGAACGTCTCTTTCTAAATGGCGTTCTGGAAAATGTATATTCTAGAACGTCTTTTTCCAAATGACGTTCTAGAACATATATTTTCCAAAACGCCATTTAGAGAAAGACGTTCTAGAATATACATTTTCCAGAACGTCTTTAAAATTTGTGTTCTGCAATATACATTTTTCAGAAAGTCAATTTTAAAAGGGATCTAGAGTATACATTTTCCAGAACGCCTTTTCGAAAGAGACGTTCTAGAATATACATTTTCCTGATCGTCTTTTGGAGAGAGACGTTCTAACAAATGTTTATTCTAGAACGTCCTTGTCGGAATGGCATTCTGGAAAATATGTATTCCAGATCATCAACTTCGGAAAGATGTTCTGGAATATACATTTTCTAGAACGTCTTTTTCAAAAGTCGTTCTAGAATATACATTCGTCAACTTCGAAAAGATGTTCTGGAATATACATTTTCTAGAACGTCTTTTTCAAAAGTCGTTCTAGAATATACATTTTCCATAACGACTTTGGGGAAGACATTCTATATTTGACAGTTTTTGAATTCCCAGATTTTTTCCAGATCTATTCATCCCTAAATCGAAATTTTTTCACAAAAAACCAATCATTCGTATAATCCAAAAATCATCCATTAATCACAATAATACATACACACCAAAATATATCAATACGAACAACATAAGTCACCAAATACACGATCACCAAATGTTAAATTAGAAATCACCAATAATATACAATTCGCCAAATACACGTTCACCAAAAAGACGAGTACCTATTTTACTACCATTCAAGTTATCCACAAATAGTTTATTTATGATAAAGCAATAACCTCTAATAAACACTCCGCCCAACGTCTATGTACATCATAAATGTCATCGTCCCAATAAGGTTGTTCCATGTTGAGTGCCTGCAGGTCAATGAAAAATCGGAAATAAATCTTTAATTTGAGAACAGAAAACATATATATATCACCTTGATAATCCAATTTCGAATAACACATAGATCAAAAAATCAACCACTGAAGATAGAATTAATTAGGAAAACCTTAATATAATGTCTGAAATTATTGAACTAATTTGCTATATATGTTTCGGCATTGAGTTGTTCGACCTATGAAAGATAATAATAATAATAATAATAATAATAATAATAATAATAATAATAATAATAATAATAATAATAATAATAATAATAATAATAATAATAATAATAATAATAATAATAATAATAATAATCGAGCTCCTGCTCAAATTTCAACAAATCGGTTCCAAAATATTACCATTAGCTAGTATCTTTATTTCTTTTTAACAAATTTAAAGTCACTGCACAAGAATTGCATGTAAGGCTGACAATCACTGGTCCTACACAACATTCGGATACTAATCCAGATTAATGTTACCAAGACAAACAAGATTTATTTATTAGGACACATATACTTGATTTATTTACGTATGACAATTACCTTTTCGAACGAGTCAACAATGTCTAATTGGATGATCTCCAGCATATGCCTCATTACAAAAAACTCACACGTGTCCGATGTCTTTCGTTGGTCCAAACACTGAAAATAAAATAAATGATGAATTACAATAAATTACTATACGACTTGAATTTATATAAATATCCTTTATGCACAATAATTTTAATTGACTCCAACAAAGGGCAAACAGATTACAATAAATTTACCTTCGGATAAACCCATTGAGGCTTCTTTGACTGGTACGTGTGCGTCCCCTTCATCATTTGGTATGCATTACATGCCATATATGGTAATAAAAATAAACAAGTAAAAAAAACACAAAAAAAAATTCATAACACAAAAAAACTTTATCAATTTTTAATTTTTTGGTTAAGGACATGTAAACCGGTTATATTAAGGCTATCACTCCTATGAACCAAATAGATTTCGAGGATAAACTGTACATGCACAACATCTACCTCTAATAGAACTGCAATTAACTGCAGAACATGGCTTAAAATGCACCCTTGTGATTTAATAATAATATTTCAAAAATTCAATCTTTTTTTTTTATTTACAAAAATAATAATAATAATAATAATAATAATAATAATAATAATAATAATAATTAACAAGCAGTATAAATTTCAGAAGTTGAAAGGAATTTGACTTGAAGAAAGTCAGCCAATTCAGTACTTGAGTCTTTACTTTAAGTTGGCACTATCACAAAGTTGACATAGAAACAACCCATGAGAAACAAGTTCCATAATCATAACAAACATTCTTTACAAAGTCTGATTAAAAAAGTGTACAAAAAGAAAAACTAAACTTCACTTCTAGGAATCCAATAAAAAATCTATCATTTCGAATAAATCTATGTGGAAATTGATTACAAATACCTATTAGGGGTAACGCAAGCGACCAATAAGCTGATAGAAACTTTAATTCATATGAGTGATATATTACTAGAAACGGTAAGTTTTGGCGGGACCCAGCCTGCTTTTTGCCATAGAACAGCAGGCTCAATAAAATAGGGTCGTTTCGACCGGACCCGACAGTTCCAATGAGCTGGCCCGATCCGGTGTGGCGGGCGAACTCAATTTATTCTATTTCTATACCCATGGACCGGGCTAGGGCTTCCAAAATGGTGACCCGATGGAATTTAGGCCCAATCCAGCCCGGTCCATTACTAGCTCTATTACCCTCTCCTATTAGTATCTCAGCTAGATAAATAAGAGTACACTATTAAACATGGCCAAAAATAGAACTTCAAATTTATCATGATATGATCACATTTTAAAGGTTTAGGCAGAGTTTAGCAACAAAGTCGCCTCACTTTATCCATCATATACAGAGAATGTCAAAAGCCTTTGGGGTAGTGACTCAAAGAATTACAGTTGTTAAACCCCAGTTTGTCTCAAATATATAAGGTTGTCCCAGTATCCTTTCATTAACAACTACAATTTGAAGAAATACCTAATTATAATACCCCAATTTTCACGCGACAAAAGTTACAAACCCTAACCCTAACTAATCTAACATACAAATCAAAAACCTATATACCCAGTAAATAAGTAATTTATAAATAGAGTTTTTAATTGAGACCTCATAAGACCTCACTGTCATGTTAACCCCTTTCGTGAGCATAAACGTTACTCTCTTCATAATTAAAAATATTTCAAACATCTCCCTTACATTTAACACAGAATCAAATCTCAGGTGTATTTGTAATTTTAAAAATTCTCTAGGATTTTTTTTTTTGTAATTCCCCTGAACCTCAGAGATTGTCCATCCTTATAAATTATAGATGGTGTTAGTTTTGTATAGAACAACAAGAATCTAGGTACCTTAAACATTTTCATTATAAAAAACAGGAAGTTTATCAATTAAAATGAAAAAATTAAAATAAAAATATCCATATGACCTGAAATTCTTTAAAATTCATTTGAAGCTCTCTTTCCATGGCTAAAGAAGCGACTGCTATATCAATATCAACATAAACCAACTGCTCGCCACAGGCACAATTAACTTTTTTTTAGTTTTGTAATTTAATTAAAAAAATCAAAAATCAAAGGGTTATCATCTTTAACAATGCTGCGAGCTCAACTAAGCGCAGACCCACGGACTCAACATGCTCCTCCACTTCACAGGCCTTGTCCGCCGCTCCACTTCTTAGGGTTCGCGTTAGGGTTTTGCAGGAAGTAATTGTGCGGAGCGAATTGGGGGGAAAGTGGAGTGATTCCACGCGCCGTGAGGGAAATCGCGGCCGTTTGATGGGAACGCCGCCGCGTGTGGGAGGTGGAAGGTGGGGATTGAGGGGCCGACCACCGCGACGCCTGGGTCTTGTGAGAGCGTTTGGGAAGGTTGCTGATGTGGCGAGTGAGTATGAGGGTTGGGGTTGGGTGGTTTGCGGAGGAGTTGGAGGGGGAACTCTCCGCCGTTCGTCGGCCTCCTCGGTGATTGTTGGGAATGGTGGGGGTTGAATCAGAGGTGCAGAGGAGATGAATGCTGAATAAGTCAATTTCTGTTCTAGGGTTCCAAAAAGGTAAGGTAAAGTATTACTAATAAAAAAAAATAATAAATAATAATAATAATAATAATAATACGATATAGCAGAACGTCTTTAAAAAAGACGTTCTAGATATCTAATATACCAGAACGTCTCAAAAAAAGGCGTTCTGGTATATGACACTTTTATTACGAAAATGCCACCGGTTTATATTCCAGATCGCCTTTTTAAGACGTTCTACATATTTAAAAAATGGCGATCTGGTATATCGAATATACCACAACGTTCCATAAGAAAGGGTGATCTGGTATATCGAATATACCAGATCGCCCTTTTATAAAGACGTTCTAGATATAGGATTTACCAGAACGCCCTTTTAAAGACGATCTGGTATTTTGATATACCAGAACGCCTTTTTTTAAGACGTTCTGGTATATGACGCTTTTATTACGAAAATACCACCAGCTTACATTCCAGATCTTCTTTTTCTGAGGCGTTCTAGATTGACTGTTCTAGAATATATTTTTGCACTAGTGAAGCGAACAACCTAATAAAACTCGACTCAAAACAACTAAGAACGACACTAAACTCAAATTAAAAACACGAGAAAAACACCACAATTACATGCAAAATAGGGTGGAGGCAAAGATACGGGACAGGTCATCCCGATTCTGCTTGATCAAAAGAGAATTATTCAGAAGGGATTTCGGACAACCCCTCCAACGATGCCTGAGCCCAAAGGAGGGTGCCCATGTCTTAAAAGAAATCCACGAAGGATGTTGTGGTAATCACATGGGCACCAGGGCATTGTCGAGAAAAGTAATGAGAGCAGGATACTTCTGGCCACAACTATGGCAAGATATAAAAAATGTTGTGAAGAAGTGTGATCGGTGTCAGAGACACTCCCCACTTATACATCGAGGGTCAGAAGAGCTCATGATAATGAGCTCTCCTTGCCCATTTTCAAAATGGGGAATAGACCTGGTTGGGCCTTTCCCTATAGCCCCAGGCCAAAAGAAATTCCTAATCGTAGCTATAGATTATTTTAGCAAATGGGTAGAGGCCGAGGTGATAGCTAAGATCACGGAGGAGGTGGTGATTTAATTTATTTTGAAGAATATTGTGTGCCGATTTGGTATCCCGGAAATACTCATATCGGAAAAAGAGAGACAATTCATGGGAGCTCGAATACAAGCTTGGTGTACAAAGATGACAATAGCGCAACACTTCACGTCTGTATACCATCCCCAGGCGAATGGCTAAGTTGAGGTGACTAATCGCATCTTGGTACAAGATATCAAAGCGCGTTTGGAGAAGTCAGTAGGTAAATGTATTGAAGATCTCATCTCGATCCTATGGGCATATCGAACTAACCCCAAAGAGAGCAGAGGAGAAATGTCGTTCAACCTGGTATAAGTCATGGATGCTTTGATTCCGACAGAGATCGGAGTGGAAACCCATAGGATATAAAATATTGTTGAAGGACAAAATGAGCTGCTAAGACAAGATGCGTTGGATTTAATAGAGAAGAAGCGAGAGCGAACTGCCACAAAATGGAGCATATGAGGGGGAGAAATAGAGCAACCTACAATAAATCCGTGCTCAAGCAGCAATTCCAAGTGGGAGACCTGGTTATCCGCAGAGCTGATATGGGCAAGCCCCGAGGAAAGTTAGATGCTACATGGTAGGGACCATATAAGGTCACCATGATTTTAGCCGGAGAAGCTTATGAGCTCGAGCAGATGGATGGTGTTAAATTTCCGCGAGCGTGGTATATAACGAACCTACGAATGTACTATTTCTAAAGCTAGTGTATCGTGATTGTTTATGAACGAAATTATGATTAACTTAATTTGTGATTGTACAAGTACCTAACCCGATTGGTCAGTCCAGGGCGAGAGCCCCAATAATGGCCTGATTGGCCGAAGGGTGATACCCTCAATTACCTGACCCGGTAGGTCAGTCCACGGTGAGAGACCCACAAATCGGCCCGATTGGTCAAAGGGTGGATACCTTCAATTAACTGACCCTATAGATCAGTCCAGGGCAAGAGCCCCAAAAATTGTCCTGATTGGCCAAAGGGTGGACTATCAATCACCTGAACTCATTGTCAGTTAAGGGCACGAGCCCTAAAAACTGGCCCGATTGGCCAAAGGGTGGATACCCTCAATTACCTGACCTAATCGTCAGTTAAGGGCACGAGCCCCAAAAATTAGCCTGATTGGCCAATGAGTAAATACCACGAACGCCTGACCTGATTGTTAGTCGAGGGCACGAGCCCCAAGAATTGGCCCGATTGTCCAAGGGGGGATACCTCAAAGGCCTGACCTGATTACCATTCGAGGGCATGCGCCCCAGAAATTAGGGGCAAGAGCCCCAAAAGCTAATCGAAGAGAAGATACCCTTTGAAGAAGCCATGTAGAATTAATATCCTAATGAGTGATCAGACAAATTCAATCATGAATGTTTTAAAAGACCGAGCATGATATGAAAGCGTAAATTGAAATAAAATAGATTTACGAACACCATAAGGCAGGTCTTGCGTTATTTGATTAAAAGGGAATTACTGAGTACAATGGCGTGAATTAATATGAAATGCAAAGGCCGGACATCAGGCTTGATTTAATTTATACAGAGTAGGAGAGTCCTGGGATAAAGCTTGACTAGAAGAGTCCTAAGGATGGGAGGAGGAGACCCTTCTATCCGTAACAAGGACTCATCGAATGCGCCATAATTCCTGCTCAGTTTCATGAAGATGGATATGATAACCATTCACACGCTCGGTTTCATATTGGACCTCGTTGATGGTGGTATACAAACGGAGCACCGACCTTAGTAGATCGAAGCGCTCCTCTCGGAGTTTCCGGATCAACTGGCAAAGATCACATCACTCACATTTATAGTGGCATTTTTTCTGCCTCTTTCTTTCCAGAAGTTTGCGCAGCTGGGAAATTTTTTTGCAAAGGTTGGCATTTTCCTCTAAAAGAAGAAAATTCTCATTGAAGAAAGAGAGATTTTTCATCCTATGAGTATCTACTTCTTTTTCCAGAGAGTCGGAAGCCATAACAATATATTAATGAAGTAGAGAAAGGCATGTATAAATAAAGCAAAAAATATATAGTACAGTGGATAATACTAGGGTTTCTTTATATTAGGAAACCCTAAAGACAGCACAAAGAGACAAAAAATGAGAAGAAATAATGTTCAGTTCAAAACGAGTACAAAAAGTGAATTAGCCAGAATAGAAAGCCAAAAGCCTACACCCCGTAGTCGTGAGTTCTCAGCTCATCACTTTGCTCGACCACTCAAGAGCCTTCTCCAAAAGTAGTACCAAGAGCAAATCCACCTGGCATCTCACCTAGACCACCGAAGGTTATGGAGGAGATAGTGGCTTGCAGTGCAAGGGTCACAACTTTCTCTGGGTGAGGAGAGGAGCCCTGAGCAGGTGTATGGAAGACCTGGAGAAGTTAGGGTTCTTCTTCGATTCCGCTCCTAGAAATTAACCAAAACTCAGATATAATTAATCCAGGTAATTAGATTTTTCATTCTTCTTCTACAAACCGTAAATTGGATTAATTTTATACTGAATGAGTAAWTTTAATTTTAAATCTTGGAGTATAATGTATTATTATTTGTAAATGTGTCWTTTAGGCTATTGGATTAGTGTGGTGTGGTGATTTCTMCAATTCGAAGGTGATTGAGTGCTTTAGAGTTATATGTCTTAGTAAAWTAGTGTGCRAATGTCTTACTAATTAYYAMCACCGTTACTCAACAATAAGGTRATTTTGTCAAGGAAYAAGMTCTCATATTCTATTTTGGTTTGGTTGAACAGATGACTTCTATTTATCAAATTGTAAATCCACCTGTATTTAATTCTCAGATCCTTGTAATTACTTCAAAAAAACATTAAAGAAAATTGTAATATATTAATTTTTTTTTTGGAATCACTACTATGTATCCTGAACTTCCTAATTTTTTCTCATTCAATCATTTCAAGCTGTGAATTTAATCTATTACTGACCTTGTGCTTTGGAATTGATGGCCTTATAATTTGGCTTTATCACATACCACTGAGTTGGATTTCAAAAAATGTCTCTTCCACTTCTCACGGAAGGATTTTCATTTGGATATCTTACACCTTTCTTGAGTTGATTATTAAAGTTAGAAAGTTCTATTTCCCGTGTGCAGACCTGAGATGGTAGATGGATGGTACCATTCACATCCAGGATTTGGATGTTGGCTCTCTGGTGTAGACATCAACACTGAACAGGTTGTCACTTTCTCCTTGTTTATCGTTGTCTAGTCCACATATTGTTCACTAGCTGTTGGTTTTTGAGGATCTCGTTGTTTACTAGTGGTTGGTTTCTCGATTGGAGGAGTTGAAAGTAAGCAAAACGAAGGAGCTTGTTTTGAAAAAGAAGGCTAGGCTAGAAACTTTATGTAGGATCTGCCCCGGATTCTAAATCCTAGAGCAGGCGTGAATTTTATGTAGGATCTCAAGACCTGGGTTTTCGCAGGGATCACATGGAAGTCAGTGTTCTTCGTTTATTTGTTATGAGATTTGGTCTTTGCTCCATAGTTTTGTAGTTTGATCTGTAAAAATGATATTTTCTCAGGTGTTATCACCTTTCAAGGATGGAATAGTCGCTGAGTGGGATATGGTTGAAAACATATGGGACCATGCATTGTGGTAATTGATGCTTTTCATTTCCACCTTCCCACCTCACAATGCTTTAAAAATTGTCAGTTAATGASTGGAAGAATATACATTTCTTTAGGCCCTCCGTYTTTTGTTCATATTGAGTTATTTGTTGATTTTCTTTYTTTGCCTTATTTCCACATTTTCGGTACTGTATATGGAGTTTCTAAATTATCATACTGTTAATTGGCAGGAAATGCCTTTTGACTGATCCAAAGGAACACCCTATGCTTCTTGCTGAGCCATGTTCTAATACTCAACAGCAGAGGGAAAAGTGAGCTCGGTGTCTGAAATACTTTACTGATGTTGGGATGGAGGCATTTATCATAGTTACATCAAATCGAAAAAATCTATTTACTTATAAATCCATTCAGTGCATGATTGTATAAGTCACCATCTATTAGATGATATTTTTATGTTTCCCCTCCATTATGTTTTATACTGTTACCAACCATTCCTTGAAATGTTTGTTGGATATTTTTCTTTTATGCATGGTACAGAAATTAATATTGTTGCAGAGTTCTTGCTTAAATAGTGGGGAACTAGGACATCTCGTGCAATCGATTATTATTTGATGTGAGCATTAAAGAGGTGTATAGCAGGTTTTCAGAGGGAGTTCAGGCTACTGCTTGAACGGGATGCTTAGAATTAAGAAGTAGTTTTAGTTCTAATTGAAAGTCTTTGTTAAATTAGTTTTTCTCTTTCTTTTTTTCTTTGAGGGTGAGTAGCCTAACATATGATCGGGATTTACTGAGTTGTTATCATGTTTACGTTAGCTAGACCTGGTTGAAACTAGTAGCAAGCTAATGTTAACAATGGTGCCCAGCCTAGAGAACGCAGACAGTGATCCCTGCAGCTAGATAAACATAAAAGTTTCTGAAGTTCAGAAGGTCTTCCAGAGGTTTTAAGTACTTGAGGCGTGCTGAGCAAATGGGTAAATCTGGTATTTCACTATATATGTGTTGAAACTTGAAAATAATAACCATTTCTTTTCCTTTCAGTTCTTAATTCCGATTTTTATGTTTTTATGATTAATGTAAGGTGCTATTGATACCTCTTTTGTGCTTGAACGAATTGAGCTCCAAATATCTAAAGTCAAAGAGGAGGCTCTCAGCTGGAAAGACATCCTTGAAAAGGTTGAGAAGTGGATCGCTGCATATGACGAAGAGAGATGGTTCAAGGGTTTGATTTTTATACAATTTTTGCTATTGTTGGCTACATCCTGGGTTATAAATACATATTTGTAAAGTTGTTATCCTTTGTAGGATGAGAATTGATATAATGCTGGTAGAGGCGCTCATCTTACACTGAAACATGCTGAAAAAGCTCAGCATGCATACCATCTTTCATTTTTCGAATTATATAGCTTGTTTCGATGAATTTTACCTTGTATAGTTCGGGTTTTGGTTGGATGGATTATTAATGGATTATGTTCTTACTTTTTTTTTTGAGTGAATTGTTAGGTGTTGTCTGCGTATTGTTTGGTTGGGTTATGTGAAAAGTTTTGTTACAAATTCCTAGATGCGAATTGCCTAAAAAAACAAACTTCAAAAAACAATACAGTGATTTAACATCGGTTATATTAATAACTGATGTTAAATAATTTCCTTTACATCGTTTTTATATCCAATATGACATCGGTAGAATTGGGAGGACATGTCGTTCCAATATGTGTCACACAATAGGAAGGACAGATATTGGCACGACAAGTCGCGCCTATTAGTTCCATTAGCAACGTCAGAATTGGGAGGACATGTCGTTCCAATATCTAAAAAACAATAAGGAGGACAAATATTGGGAGAACATATTCTGCCTATTAGTTCATGGATTTTAGAGACGACAATTGTCGTTCCTATATAACTATAGCCCCATGGCTATAAAGACGACAACTTTGGGACGACATGTCCTTCCAATAGACAAGTAGTAATGAAAAGAACTTGTATAGAGTCCTCCCTCTTAACCTCAATATGAAAAAAGTTAAAAATAAAAAAGTACACTTCTTTTAATGATAATCGATAAAAAATAAAATTTAACCTATAAAACAATAATTAAATGAAATCCAAGAAAGTAATAAGTTAAGTTGGTTGGTTTAAGAAAATGTGACATATTCATATTAAAAACAGATTATTTTATCTCATACATAACTAATGAATGGATACACTTCAATGCTTGATTTAGAAACCAATAATCTCACCAGGTCACACAGCCGAAAAGCACAGCTAACTTATGGCCCATGTTGAGGTCCAGATTTTCCCGATGAGATTTAGTTGATCTCAAATTCTCAACCAGCCCAAAAGCTCAGGAAAACATGGGCCATGTTAACGTCTAGATTTGTTTGATGAGTTGAAGTTGGTTTAAACCAGCCTAAAAGCTAAGCTACATTATGGCACATGTTGAGGTCTAGATTTCTTTGATTCGTAGGCTTTTTTCACGTGTAAAAGTTGAAACGCTTAAAGCATATGGAAATTTTTTTTTACCTCCTTAACTATAATCATTTTTATACTTCGTCTCATAAATATTATTTTTTGTATAAATTATATCCCAAACTGTACGAATTTTGCACTTAACCTCCTGAACTCCCGTTTTTAGTGGAACTTTTGGTCGGAGCATGCATCATATGAAACCTTAGAGACATGGAACATGTTTAATACCAAAACCTTAAAGACATGGAGCATGTTTAAAACCAAAACCTTAGAGACATATTCCATGATTGTCATCGTATGCGCAAGCATATCCCATAGTTTAAATTGGTCTAAGAACTTTATCATACATGCAATTATAATAAAATTTTAAACACAAGACAAAGAAAATGCCTTTATTAGTATAATTCCTAATAAGATTATTATACAAATAGAATGAAATTCAATCTAATTGAAACGTCGGGCACTCTACTCTAACTATATCGATATTGTAAAAGTTGTCCCCAAAAGAAAGAACATGAATTGTCTCATATAATTAAAGGCCGAGGAATATCTTTATTCATGTAACCAAGGACATAAAAGTAGTCTAGTAGGAACCTCAGAGACTACACGCGCAACAACGTATCCTAGATCCTTCTATGAATAGAGTGAGATTCTAGGCCCCTCTTCTCTGACACAAAAGAGGCCCTCAAAGAAGATCATCAAGTAAAAGAAAAAAATCCTAGTGTATGTTGGCGATTTATATCCCTGTAGGCATGTTGTGTTATGAATCGGTTTCATATTGACAGCTCATTTCTTATATATTTAGCACCGATCCTATATTGATTGCCCGCCTATTAAATATTCATCGCATGTGATATATATACAAATAATAAGTTCAATATGCGCTTCTTATATATAACCAGTGTTTGTTAATTTAATAAAATATAAATCCTGGGAGTACCCTAAAAATTAGGGATGACAATGGGTAGAGTACTATAATGCACATACCCATACCCATGTTTTAGAAATATACCAATCCCCGTCCCCATACTTGTGTGGGTAACAACCTTTACATCCATCCCCATATCTTTTAGGTACTTTGGTACCCATATACATACCCATTACCCGCACGTTAAAAACATACAAAAATTTAACTAAAGAAAAAAATGATTAAAAATAAAACCATAGTTCAATAAAACGTAAAAGCAATGGTTATCCATAAAAGTATAACATTACAAAAAATCCACAAACATGGCATTATTATTAATCGTTATGAAAGACAAGTTTTGAACATAATTAAATGTCACACCACTAAATATTGAAATTTCAAACATTTGAATCTCCAATTCTCTCCAAAATATGCTAAAAGATATTGATGCCATATATTAATTAGTTGTACTTGGCAAGTAAAAACTAATAATATAAATTTGAAAAATTACATATATTTGTTTTACCTCATTTCCAGAATCCGAGTCCTAAATAGATTCTAAATGCTTATTCTTCCCGCGCACATATTTTTTGGTCCAATAATACCAACAGAAACTTACATAGAAAAAGAAAATTAATGGTCAGACTAAACATAAATATAATTAAATATATTTGTTATTTCAACATTTATTATTACCTTTTTTTTCATGTCTTAGCCAGCTTTGTGCACACATAAGTGCCTCCTCGTGAAACCTTGAACGATGAGGACTCAACAACCTACCTCCCGTGTTAAAAGCAAGATTCTGAAGCAACACTTGAGATTGGAATGGCCAAAATATCCTTGGCAATTTTTTGCAATATTGGGTACTTGATCCCATTTTTTTCCACCAACCAAGAATATAAAAACTAGCACTCCTGGGTAATACCTTCTCTTCCAAGTAAAGATCCAGCTCAAACTTTGATTGTGATTCATTTTATTCATAACAAATGAATCATAATCACTAAGATAATTACTAACACCTCCACTATCCATACTCAGCACCTTGTCATTAAACCCATCAAAAGAATTTTCCACCATCTTATCAGATTTAGCTTGATACTCGTCAAACAATGAGTAGCTCAAATTCTTGATATTACCAATTTCAAATGAATACGTGCTTCCATAAAGCTTGGGAAAGAAATACTCTAATAACTTCAATTTATATCTTGGATCCAAAATAATGGCAGTCCCCATAACTCCACGAATAACAGACCAATATTTATTAATTTTGGTAACCATTTTTGAAGCCATAGTACTAATACCCTCAATTGGGGAAGCCAGCCATTGCTGCAAAGAGAGCTTTATTTCACAAATTAGAGGGAAGAATATATTTTTTATGGGATATTGTGTACCTGAAAGCATCCCAGTTACACGATTAAATACTTCCAATCTAATACAAATTTCTTTTGCAACTTCCCACTCACCTGCCGTAGGCAAACAAGTATATAAATCCTCTCTTGTTTTCAAACGAATAAAAACTTCTTTATAAGCCAATGCAACAAGCAACATATGATAAGTTGAGTTCCATCTAATTTTACAATCAATAGTTTCTTTGAGATACAAACCTTTATTTGGCGCGCTACTTCCCTAAAACCTTGTTCCCTTTTAGGCGTGGCTGTCCAAAAGCAACACTATTTCTAACTTTTTCTATGCCATCTCAAAGAACACTCAAACCATCTTGAGCAATTATGTTCAAGATATGTGCACAACACCTCATATGAAATAACCGTCCATCAAGCGTAAGAGCAGAACAAACGAATTTACTTAACAACAAACGAACAAGACAACATTTCATGTCTGTTTACCACCCTCAAGCAAATGGTCAGGTCGAGGTGACTAATCGAATCTTGGTGCAAGGGATTCACTACTGCATAAAGTAGATACAAAGGCTGTTCATCCACGGTGGTTTTGGAAAAACCACCGTTAAATATTTTTTTACGGCGGTTTTCCAGAAAACCGCCATTAAATCCAGCATTTAACGGCGGTTTCCACAAAAATGCCGTAGAATCCTACATTTTACGGAGATTTTATGAAAACTGACGTTAAACTGAACTAATTAACGGCAGTTTTTAAGAAAGCGCCGTGAACTAACAAGTATTCACGGTAGTTGCTTAAAAACCGTCGTTAATTAGTTCATATGTTAATTAGTTCGGTAGATTTAACGTCGGTTCTATTAGAACCTCCGTGAATAAGATGAAATTTTATGGCGGTTTCATTAGAACCGTCGTAGAATAGTAAGCTGCCATGTCACCGATCCTCGTCCTTATAAAGTAAAAATTTTTGGTCGTCGATCCGTGTCTCATCCGACGATCTGCATTCGCAACATCATCGATCCGTGTACACACCTCCATGCCTTCATCTTCATCTTTTTCATGCGTCTTCATCACTTCATCTTCATCTTGGACCAAAGGTTGCCGACGTCGCTGGAGATCGCCTGCTGTCATTGGACTAAGGGCCATCACGTCGGAGTTCGCCTGTACGCCTGGATCGCTGGAGATCACCTGTTGCATTCTTCTGGACGTCGGAGTTGATCGGAGTTCGCTTGGACGTTGGATCATCAGATTTCGCCTGAACCTTCTCAAATCGGGCAAGACGAGGATTAACGACGGAGAGACGACCAGCTGGACGTTAGAGTTCACCTGGACTCAGTCAGCTGGACGTCGGAGCTTGCCGGAGATTGCCAACTGCCCTCAGAGTTCGCAAGGCTGCCCTTGGACGTCGGATCGACGCTCACAAGACTTTCTATGCTGACACTGGGTAACCTAGTGTAGATCATCATACCCAGTGTTGGCAGGGCGTCGGTCGACGCGAGCAGCTCTTGGCATCGACGTGGGCAGCTCTCAAAAGCCAGTGTCGGTAGGACTCGGACACTGGGTAACCCAGTGTCGAACCGGTACCCTGTATCAACTTAAATACTTCAAATCGCTGCCTGTTTTCGCTGAAACTCCACTCGTAGGCCCATTCTTCACTACGTCCAAACCAAAATACTTTAAAATACCTAAAATAAACATAAAATTAATTAATTATGATTAAAATAGTGTAAAACAAGCTGGAGATAAGAAAATATGAAAATGTACTCAATCTATCCAACTTATACCGAAAACAATAAGAAAAACTAACTAAAATACTAATAAAAATCAAAATAAATCCGTGCTAATCAGCTACCCCTGGGTCAATGCCTATAAGATCCTAAGGAGACCATATGAACAATCAACATTGTTTCGTAGGAAGGCTACCAATTCTACCAAAACTTCCGGGCTTAGCGTTCCTACTCGCAAAACTCGGCTATCATCCCCTTGTACAACTTCTACCAACATCAGGTTCTCCTCAGTCTGAGATGGTTTGCGTACCCCTTCCTATGTCCCAGCCTTCTTAGGTCTTTTCTCCTCTTCAGCTCTCCTAAAGCCCTCAACGTAAGATCGTCGCGCTGCGTACTGATCTCCTTTGACCTCTCCTACTCCTTTCCTGAACTAGGAATTTCATTCTCATATGGTAAAAGAAGACTACTGTTTGGAATTGATGCAATGATGGTCGTCCAAGTATAGCATTGTAAGATGATGGTGCGTCTACCACGAGGAAACGTATTGACTTAGTTTTCCTGAACAGGTCTTCCCCCAATGAAACTAGCAGATTTACCGCACCCAATGGTTCTAGAGCTCCCCCGGTGAACCCTACTAATGAATTTGCCACCTCTTCCAATTTTAAATCCAAGTTTAGTTTCTTATAATAGTCGTAAAATAAAATGTCCGCCGAACTACCTATATCGATGAAGATTCTTCGTACATTATAATTTGGAATTGTAGTTGTTATTACCAGAGCATCCATATGAGGTGCCAGGATGCCGTCCTCATCTTCCGATTGAAAGTAGATGTTTGGACTTGGGATTAACTTCCCAACCTCTTGCGCTCTCCTCGAAAGATCTCTCACCATACGTACGTAACTATTCTGCACGCGCCGTGATTGTGTGTCCAAGGCGCCTCCCATAATCATTTTAATTTCTCCCCGAATCACCTGAGATTGGGTCTCTACCCACTTGCCCTCACTGCGACTGCCTTCCTGCTCACGCCTAGCAGCCTGATACTGCTCCCTCCGATAGGGGTCAGATCGGGGTCCCTCTTTCCTTGTATGCACAAACTCTTTGAGGTGCCCTACTTTCACCATTCGCTCTATCTCATCTTTTAGATGCAAACATTGATCAGTATCATGACCATACTCATTATGGTATCTACAAAATCGATCGAACTTTTCTTTTCTTGGCTTCGGAGTATATGTCCTTGTCCATTTAAGATCGGGATGTCGCTCGATGGCTTGGAGGATTTCATCCTGAAGTGAAGCCAAGGGTGTATCGATCGAATCTAGGTCGCCCTCCTCCCAGTTCAGTTCTTGGTTTCTTGAACTGGGTTCTTTTGTCCTTCTTAGTTCGTTCCCTTCGTTTATCCCCGTCGTCCTTTAATTTCAGGACCTCCTCCAAATGTATATATTTTCCCGCTCTTTCCAGGAGCTCACCAAATGTGTGTGCTGGCTTAACAACCAACGATTGAAAGAATTCTCCCCTTCTTAGCTCTTGATCCAGGGAGTTACTCGGGAGTTCTTCAGAAACTATTGGCACCTTCAGCTTAGCATCAGTGAAACGCTTTATATACCCCCGTAAACCCTCTCCTTCTTTCTATTTTAGGTTGAACAATTCTTACGGCATCTTCTGATATTTTTTGCAACTGGTGAACTGGTACAAAAATGTCGAGCTGAATTCGTCAAAGTTGCTTATCGAGCGTGGGGGTAGCTGGCAGAACAGAGCTGAGCTGACTTAGTAAAAGTAATAGGGAAGACTCGACATATTACAGCGTATGATAATTTATGCAGAGTGGCCGCATTCTCAAACCGACACAAGTCATCCCACGGATCTGTCGTTCCATTGTATTCAAAGCCTATAGATCGGTAGAAGGTCGGGAGGTCGTCCATCATGATGTTTTCTATATATGGGGTGCTTCGTTGTGTCTATCCTGCTACATTACCGCCATCTTTTGTTTGAATTCTCTGATATCTTTTTGTAAATTTTGCAATTGCTCAGTGAGATCTGGATTACTCTTGCTCGAGGTATCACTATGCAAGCCGAAGGAAATTTCCTCTTCTTCACGAATAAGGGTTCTGGTCATGAGTTGAGGGGTTCTGACTGTTTCTGCTTCTGGTTGTTTGCCTGCTTTGGGATGAGCTGGTGATAATTCTGCCCATTTTTTCTCCACGGCCTCTGCCACTGCTTTGCTGGTAAGTTGGATATCTACTGCAAACATGAGTCATCACGAGCCTATAGTCCCTACGTGGGGATGTTCCTTGAGGGGGTTTTGTTGCGCCTTGTCTGCTTGTGGCTGGCGGCTCTGCCGCTTCTGGGGCTACTGTTGGTGTGGTGGAGCTTGGCGTGCCGCCCAGCTCGCCCACCTGACTACGTTGAAGTCCATCGGTTTCCATCAGCTTTGCCTCACGTCCTAGCTTAATTCAGTTTTCCCACAGACGGCGCCAATCTGATTCACCTAAGAGCAATGAACCGATGATGATGTCACTTCTCTTCCTCGGTTGGCAAAAACTGACCAAAAAAAGACACATTAGAAAGGACCACCAAAGGGTTTCCGGTGGAATCTTCTCAGAAGCTTAAGTCAGTGATTTCCTAAAAAGGATAGGAGTAAACTGATTGAGAAATAATACGTTACCGCTTCCTTCTCTGAGCTAAGATATTTATAACCCAAGTTGGTTAGGGGTCCTTCAAAGATCTCGGAGATTTGTCCGCGAATCTCGGGCCGTTATTCAGATGACCAGAACAGATTAATCCTCCTTTGGATGACCAAAACTGCTTGAACTTGGTCTGAATTCTCTGACTCCTTACTTAATCAGGATAAGCTTTTTGTCCTGGACTCGAGTACAGAACAAAAAGAAATTCTCCCAAGTTGGTCTTATAAAGGCGAGTTTCTTATGACCTGAGATGACCTATCTCCTTGGTCAGAACTAATGTAAGCCCAACCTTTGTAAACCTTAATCAGGCAGTTCACGTATAATTTGTTTAGTGTAATTTACCTAAATGACTTAGTTTGTAAATTATTCGTAATTTACCTGATTGGTTATTCGGTTGATTTAGTATGTGGATTATTATGTAAATTTTGATGGTTTATTTGGTGCGTATCCAAAATATCATAATTGTAAATTCTCATATTAATATTTTAAAAACATGCACCGATTAAACTTTTTTTTTTCATAAAACTAACAAGTCATCTATTCAAGATAGGTGATTTTAATATCGTTGTGGGTAAATTTGTTGTTAGTAAAATAATTTTCGATAAATATTCACCAATAAAATACAAAATTGTCATTAATTACCTAAAAATATTATGTCGGTTAATTGATTTTTTTGTTGATTTGACGATAATTGGTCAATATAATTTGAGGGAAAAAATATTATTTACTTTGTCGATATTAAATTGGTAATTATAAAATTTAGTTGACAACTATTTTTTGGTAAATTCTTTTGATAAACTTTAAGAGTTTTTGTAGTATTTAGAGTAATTAATGAATAAATGATTAGGCAAAAATAAATAATAAATAAATGATTTCCCTTTGAGACAAGTGTGAAACAACACTACAAACAACATGTCACGGGGGATTACAAGACAAAAAAGAAAACCATTTAAACTCCCACACCACACCCCTTCTTTTGAACACTACCTAGCTAGAGCGTCACATGTTCTGTGACTCACCAAACCAACCAACCATTTCTCCCTATAAATCAGAGCTTTAAGCAAAACCAAGCTTCTATCCTTTCCAGCTAATTTTCTATCTTGATAATCTCCGTTTCTCTCTCATCACATGGCTTACTCACAGCACCACACTTCGAAGTTAGCATCTCCACTTCCATTTCTCTTGATTATAACCACTTTTGCAATCCCCATTCATGCCCTTAACATTGGCCTTCATACCAATGCTGGTCTTAAATTGGTAAGTCCCTAATAGCCCTTCCTTGTTTTTTCTTTGTTAATTTCTATCTTATTAATGACTCCTTTTTTTCTTATTAAAATGTTGTACAGTTCAAAGAGTGCAGTAGAACATGTGAATCAATGTTCTGTGACGGTACCCCTTCGTTCTTGTTTCAACCAATTTTATCTTCCTTTTTTTTAATGGACTTGGAGATGGATTTTGTGGAATTAAAAGCTCTTTAGTATATTTTATTATTTGAATTATTAATAGGCATATATTTTCTTATTGTATTTTTTGGCCACAGCTGCGCCATTTTTAAGATATGGAAAATATTGCGGGCTGTTATACAGTGGATGCCCCGGTGAGCAGCCATGTGATCGCTTAGACGCTTGTTGTATGCATCATGATCAGTGCATAGCCAAAATGGGAAGTAAGATTTCTTTAATTTTAATTTTAATGTTATTTTATTTTATTTTCTAAATAAATAGACCACATCAATTATTTGGTTTTTTGTTATCTATTTATTAATTTGTTTATTGAGGGTCCCAGATGGGAACCTTTCAACGTTTCATTATTTTATATATGCATTATTATTTAGCTTCCTTCATTGGTTGTACATGGGGAATTAAAATCCCAAACTTAATTTATTCACAAGTTTTCTTGGTTCCCACCGAACAAGATTTCCATTTTATTTTTTTCAAAGAAATTGAACCCAATTAGTAGTATGAGTCTTAATAACGCTAAACTAATCACATTGTTTTGAGAATTTTTTAACCTATGTGTCATCTGGGACCAGCAATAACTGAAAGTGCACAAGTTATTCCTTGGTGTGGATGTCGTCCTAGAGTTTCTTTTGAGCCCATATTATATGATGTATTATTTTTCAACGAATTGAGTTCGTTGCCGTGGTAAAGTATGCATTGTATATATAACTCAGTAATCTTCGTGTTCTTATTTCTTATCAGTTACTAATTTATTTATCTCTGAAGTCGGTATAATTTGGAGTCATTATACGTGAATTTGGTGCACCACCCAATAATTTAATATTACATATAAATAATATATATTATCATAAATAATTGAAATTCTAAATTTAAAATTTAAAATCTAAAATAAAAAAAAAAAATCTAAAGTGAAAAACTAAACCCTAAAAATAAAAAACCAAACCATGAAATTGAATATTAAAATTTCTATTATATCATCATATATATAATTGGCAAATATCATCACATATATGATAGGTTTTTGCTTGGACCCTAAATGAAAATTTAAATAAAAATAATAATAAATTAAACCTTAAAATGAAATAGTAAACTCTAAAATAGAAAAATAAACCCTAAAATGTAAAAGTAAGACCTAAACACTAAATTTTTGTCGCATATAATTACGTATAAATACTATATATCATCACGTATAACTGTCATATATCATCACATAATACAGGAGGACCTAGCAAGGTGCACCCGGGAGCACCTAATAAATTATCGTGATTATCTATTTATTCTTAGATAATAATATATTATATTATTCATATTTTTTATTTAATAACTATAGTGTATAAACATATAGTTTTTTTGATAAAGCTTATAAAATTAGTTCAAATAAATATAAAAGTAATAAATACTTTTTTAAATAATATTGAAAAATATAAAAATACCAGATAAATATAATCTAATATTATTTAGATTATGAATACTTAATTAATAAATATGAAAATTAGTATGAATATTATTAAACACAAAAGGAAATTATGAAAATATTCTAAATAGTTATTTAGAATAATAATAAAAATAAACAAAAAAAATAAATATAATTATTATAAAATCATAAAAATTAACAAAGAAAAGATTAAAAAGGCATAAATAAAATACAATAAGTTATAATTAAATTATAAATACTTATTTAATAAATCTGAGAATTTAATAAATCATGAGAAAATCTAAAAAAATATAATATAAACCCGATGAAATAATTATTTGCAACTTATATTATACGAATTTTACACTTTGCAACCTAAAGTGTTTTTTGTTGCAAATAAGAACCCATAATATACATGATTTGTTATTTACAACTTCCCTCTAATATTCTGTCAAAAAAGGCACAAAAATGAAAATAATTTTGAGGTACATTTAATAAATTTTGTGTAGTACGGGTTGCAACCAGCAAAAAAATTATTAGGTTACAAAGCGTGAAAACACCTATAGTAGGAAGGGCCATTTCTATACATTTTGGGGCAGGTGCAATAAAATAAAATAGTCCCTATAAATACTCATTAAAAAACTAACAATGTTATGAAATTATATTTGAAAAAGAGACATCTCAAAATTTTCACATCATATGTATTTAAATGAGGAAATATCAATACATTAGCGATATTTTGTCGTGTTGCCATGACAGTCTACTGGTATTGAGCTTTGTTTGTTTTAAGAAACAAAAAAGTGTGCATATTTCTTTTATGAAATATTTAATTAAAGAAAAAAATTAATAAAAATAAATATTTTGGTGGACTGCTATCTGGATGCTTTTAATGAAAGAGAGGAAAAAAAAAGTTGATTATAGAGGGATTCGAACACGTGACATGTTTTATAATGAAAATAGAGTAAACGTCCAACCAATAGACTGTGCAGCTATTTCAATACATTGACAACCTGGTTTAAAATATACTTAATCTTTAACCATATATAAAAAAGAAAACAAAAGGAAAATCCTGGACTTGATAAATTATAGATCGAAACATGTAGTCAAAAAAGGGGGGGAGGGGGAGCACCAGTGAGGGGCCCTGTGCGGCTGCGCTACCTCGATTACCCCAGGGACGGCTCCCAGTACAGGTTGCTGAGAGTAATTTTCTCTTTTTATGACTTAGAAGTCATTCTTGAAAATTAGGACATCTTCAAAGTCTTGGTGCTAAAGTTCATATGTCAATAGCACTTCTCTTGGACGTAGAACTGTAGGAAGTTGGATAAGGTGGATCATTAAAAATCCTAAGCTAAAATAAATTAGTTGGAATTCCCCTGCCCAAAAAAAAATTCAAATCAATATGATCCGATGAGACATAAATCTATTAATATACAATTATCCATGCAAGTAAGTTGTTACTATTTATGAGATGCATTTCGCGATTTTCATAAATTGATAGGTTAATTAGGTATCTGGAAATTTTAACATCCATGACAGGAGAACATTCATACCTAATCAATTCCTAATATTCGGAAAAATGTGCAACAAGATGCGCGTTGTATCTACAATCTCATTTTTCTCATATCTCTTTCGAACAAAAACTCATTTGAATCTATAAGTTTAACAACTTCTGGTTGGGTAACAATAATCCCAAAATATCTCTCGTTTATTCAATTAATTTAACTCAACTTGTATGACATCTTCCCATTTTGTCCAATCGTGCCTCTTTGACATTGAGATATGGATCTTCGTTCTCCACCCTCATTTCCATTTTCAACTTCTTATGATACGGAATAACGAACATGTCATCAATATTCTTCATTTTATTTCAATCTCACAATTTCCAATTATTGATATAACTAATGGAAATCTAACGATTTTATTTGGATTCGTGCTTTCTTTGTTACTATGAGTTTCTTGATTAACTTATTCTTGCGTATCTTCTGTAAAACATTTGTCCTGAGTTCACTATTGTCCATAGCTTCCTTTTTCCTTTGTGGATTTTTATCCTTGTAACCGACTGACCAAAAACGTTTTTGGCATCTTTTGGACTTTTGACACTTTTTTATTAGGTTGCCATTTTAAAACTTCAATTTGAGCTAAAACATTTACAATGGCTATATGTGACTTTGTCATCCTCTGTGTATTTGTAAATGTAGTTGTTAATTGAATTGTTATATTTTGCAAGTGTACGGTCTCTTGAACTTTTATTTCACAATGCTTTATGGGAGGATGATATATACCATTTAGCATCACTTTCCACTCATTTTTGTTTTACAACTGAAGGTAGAAACTATTTATCATTAAAATGACAAGCCACAAAGTGATCCATAAATTTATTATCTATTAATTTTTCAAAATACTTGACTACATAAGGCAATTCATATCTGACATATATTCTTGATCTTTATTGTGGTCCAATTTTTGTACATTGCGGTGGAGCAATGAGTAGATATATATACAACCATATACTCTAATATTAGTTGAAAAGGGGAGTACTAATGATATGCACTTGGTCTAACTAGAATTAGTGTTTAGATGTGTCAATTAATATTACCCCATATAGAAATAGGAAGTTTTGTTCATTATCAATGGTCTGACGATAAGCTACAGACGCTTCATTAATGATTCAACTAATCATTTTGTGTAAGAACATGAACTGTTGTTCATCAATAACAACTTCCATACAATAATCATGAAAGACTTTAGATGTAAGTTCACCACCCCCAAGTTTATTTTTATTAATCATGTAATCTGGGAACTAAACTCTCAATTTGATTTAGTTGTGTAAAATTGTTGGCAAATGTCATATTACAAGTTAATAATAGAAGTACATAAGTATGACCACTCTACTAGAAGAATCAATCAACATTATTAAATTAAAATGGTCCACTAGGTGGATGAATATGTCCACATATATCACCATATGTTTGTTTTAAAAGTAATGGTGATGCGTGTTTTACTTTAGTTGGTGATGGTTTACTTATCAATTTACCTCGAGAGCAAGAAGTATAAGATAGTTCCTGGAATTCAAGAATCTTCTAGTTTTTCAATGGGTGACCATTAGAATTCTCAATCATTTGTGGCATCATTATTGAACCAGAATATCCTAGTTGAATAGGCAAATTTTAAATGGTACACTAAACATCGGGTTTACTGTAGCATATGATCCAAACATCCTTATTTCAATGTAGTACTATCCCAATGATAAAGTTTATATTTTTCTAACACACACTTACTTCTTAAGGTGATTTAGGTAGTAATAAAATATATTTAATATTTTTCTCATTCGTGGTTTTAATATGATATCCATTCATACGAATATATTTAAAACATATTATCCCCAACTGGATTTAGAAAAAAACAATGCACCACTTATTATTGAATTTTGTGCCTTTATGAATTAGAATTATTTTATTTATAATATCCCTCAATTATTTTTGCACTACCAGATATTATATTGACTTTCGTCAATCTTCAAACAAAAATGATACTTTTAATACTTAAATATGATATCCATTATAGCATTGTCTAGAGTCATAAATCACTGTCTTAAGTTTTGATCTAAAAATATATTTATGGTCTATTTTAATAAGAGAGAAATCAATATCAATAACATGTCATTATTCCAATAAACCATATTACAAGTAGAAGATTACTCTTACATAAAAGTATAACACTCGTACAAATAATAAACAGTCATACATAAGAAAATATCACACAACACTCATAAAGGCATAAGACACTCGTACGTAAGGAAATGACACAAAACACCCATAAGTAAAAGCAATTAAATAACTATTAATGGATAATTATTTTTCCAACAGTTATTTCCATCTTCACGGTTGATAGTTGCATCAGCCATTCCAAGTGAGTTATATCATCGAGGACAAAGAGACGAGTGTAAGAATTCTTGGGATAAGACTTGTTTAGACATTTTTTCCGTTTGCCTTTAGTGATTCTTGGCGTAAGACATGTACGTGTCCAATGAACTTGCGTACCACATGGGTAACAAATATCTTCCTTTTGGCCCTTATTCATGCCAACACTATATCTTTTTTTTTTATATATGCTTTATTATAAATTTGATGATTAGGTTGGAAGACCTTCCTCTTTCTCGTCCAAGGCCATAAAAATGACAAATTTTTATAATGAAAGGCGTGTCCATGGACATGGTCCAAGCGTGGTCGTGACCATTGTTATGGTCGTGGACGAGAAAGGGGAAGTAGATTCCAACCTAATTATCGCAATTATAATAATGTATATAATGAAAAAAAAATATTGTGTTAGTATGAATAAGGGCCAAAAGAATTGTTACTGGTGTGGTATGCAAGTTCATTGGACATGCACATGTTGAACACTAAAACTCTTTATTAATCTTTATAAAAAATCTCTAAAGTCAAAGGAAAAGAAATGTCAAAAAAAATTATCATGAGCAATTATGACACTTACCCCTATGTTCTTAGTTATATAACTCACATGGATATGGCTAATGTGATTGTCGATCGTGAAGATGGAAATAACTGGCTGGAAAATTAATTATCCATGAATAGTTATCCATCTATTTTTACGTATGGGTGTTGTGTGTCATTTTCTTATGTACGAGTGTTTTATGACTTTGTGACTTGTTGTGTGACATCTTCTTATGTACAAGTGTTTTAAATCTTTTATAGTCTTGTACTTCTCCTATTAGGGTGATTTCATTTTCCTACTTGAAGTATGGTTGATTAAAATACTGACATGTTATTTATATTGATTTCTCTTATTAAAATAGATAATAAATATGTTCCAATCCAAAATTTAAAATGGTGATTTATGCCTTGTAGACAATGCTACAACGAATATCATAATTAAGGATAAAAAGTAGTTTTTTTATTTGAAAATAGACTAAACATAAGTTTATACAATATCTTGTAGTGCGATAATAATTCAAATATAAGAAGAAAAAAAAAAAAGAATTTTAATACCAATAGGCGGCACAACCTTCACAATAAGTGATGCATTATTTTCTTCTAAATCCAAGAGAAACTTATTAATTTTTGAATATATTCGTATGAATAGATATCATATCGAAACTACGAATAAGAAAAATATTGAATATCTTCTTATTATCTTAATCACTTCAGGAAGTGTGTGTGGAAAAATTATCAGCTTTTCTATTTGTGTAATATTACATTGATACAAGGATGTGTGAGTCATATGCTATTGTAAACTCAAAATCTAGTGTACCGTTTATATTTTGGCATAATCGGCTAGGATATTCGGGTTCAATAATAATGCAGAAAACTATTGAGAATTCTAGTGGCCTCAATTGAAAAAATAGAAGATTTTTCAATTCCAGGAACTATTTTGTACTTCTTGCTCTCAAGGTAAATTGATAATTAGACTATCACCAACTAAAGTTGTAAATGCATCAATATTATTTTTAGAACAAATTGGCAGTGATATATAGGCACTTATTCATCAACCTAGTGGACCATTTCTATTCTAATTATGTTAATTGATTCTTCTAGCAGAGTGGACATATTTATGTCTAATATCAACTTCCAATATGACATTTATCAGATTTCTTACACAATTAATCAAATTGAGAGTATAGTTCCAAGATTTTATGATTAAAAAAGATAAACTTGAAAATATTGGCGAACTTACATATTAATCAATTCATGATTATTGTATGGCAATTGGCATTGGTTTACAACATCCGGTAGCTCATGTTGATATAGAAAACGATTTAACTTCTAATTAAGCATCTCTAGCTTATCGCCACCATTGATAAAATTCCTATTTCAATATGGGGTAATGTTATTTGACACGCCGACACTAAATCTCATTAGACCAAGTGCATATTATTAGTACTCCAGTTTCAACTAATATCTTGTAGAGAGCCAACTATTTCTCATTTTGGAGTATTTGGTTATGCTGTATATCCAGTCAATATTTCACTACAACTTCAAAAAAAAAATGGTTCTACAAAGAAGATTGAGAATATAGATTTGGATTGTATTCTATAATCAAGTATTTTGAACCAATAAAGGGAAAAATTCTTATAGCTCGCTCTGTCGATTGTCGTTTTAATAAAGAAGAAACTCCGCCTTGAAATGGAAAAGAGAAACAAGTGGGTAGTGATGTTAAGTGGTACACATCATCCTCCCATAACATCGTAAACTAAAAGTTCAAAAGATTGTATACTTACAATATATAACAATTCATTTACCAAATGCATTAACCAATATACAGAGGATGGCAAAGTCATATACAGCTGTTATAAATACTTCCGCTTGAATTGAGGTTGCAAAATGACAACTTAATGAAAAAGTCAAATGAGCCCAAAACACGAGCGTAGATGGTCAGTCAGTTGCAGGGATAAAAATCTTCAAAGAAAAAAGAAAGTTATGAAACATAATGAACTCGAAATAAATGAGTGTGTTCCAAAAGAAATGCAAGAACAATTAAGTAAATCAAGAATCCCAAAATAACAAAAAGATAGCCTAAATGCAAAGAAACCCATTAGATTTCCATTAATTACACCAATAATGGAAAAATATGGGATAGAATTTGTTATTCTATATCACAAGAAACTGAAAACAAAAATGAGTAACAAGAACCAAAATCCATCTCTGAATATCAAAAGATACAAGAATGAATAAAATAGAAGAATGTTATACTTGCTGAAACTAATTCTCTAAATAAAAGAGAGTTGTTTGGGTCTATAGTTATCAGCTAAATTTTGTGAAACCTATTAGTTAAAAATGAGTTTTTGTTCAAAGGGGAAATGAGAGAAATGAGATTTTAAAATACAAAGCACATCTTGTTGAACGAAATTTTTCGTAAGACCAAGAATTGATTAGGAATAAACACATTTTTCTGTCATGGATGCTATTATTTTCAGTTTCTGATCAATTTATCAATTTTGAAAAATCATAAATTGCTTCTCATAAATGGTAACGACTTACTTATACATGAGAATATCCAACTTACTTAGCATTTACTTACTATAATTATGACATATCGATTGTAGCACCAAGGTTTTTGGGATGTCCTAATCTTCAAGGACGCATCCGAACTAAAATAAAAATGGGCTTATATACAACCAAATTAATCAAACTGTTTGATTTGACATTGGAGTTGGTACGCGTGCACGTTTATCTATAAAAGACGATGTAATGATATGAACTGATCAATGCAACATATTTGTCACTGTACTTCTTAGCCTCTTTCCGGTGCAAATTCCTTACCAGCTCTGGTGGAAGTTGCCAATTATCCAGTAAGCAAAGAATGAATCTTTTCATTCAGCTTATATATGTTGACTTAATAGTATCGTATAAATTACACCACATGAGCTTTGCACAAGTGAAATCGGTCCTCTTTGGATTGAGTGATCAAATTTCCTCTTACGTGGATGTGTGCTTGTGTTAATTTGTAGGCCAATTTTTTAAAATCGAAAAGAAAAATACAGTTATTGATAACAATTAGCATATACGGTAGATTTTAAAAATAAATTGTAAATAGTTACAGAAAAGAGAAAAAGAAAGCAATAGCCCAACTTTGTGTAGTTATACTGACGAATCCTATTAATTTAATTTATTGGGTATTTCGGTGTTAGTACTTAATTTCTATGAACATCTTGCAAAAGATTTTAAATTTTTAACAACAAATGTTTTTACATTAGATACAAGAGAGAGTAGATTTCAAATTGAACTGTACAATAAGTTGTGAATATATAATTTGTGGTGCAGATGATTACTTGAGCCAGAAGTGCAATAAAGAATTTCTAAGTTGTGTGGAGGCGTTCAGGAAATCTGGTGCACCCTCATTCAAAGGGAACACATGTGAAGCTGGTGAAGTTGTCAAAACTATTAACAATGCCATGCGAGCAGCTATTGTTGCTGGAAAAGTGTTTGGTAAACCTTAGGGGAAAAAAATTAAAAAACAAAAGGAAAAATCATGTCTTTCTCTCTCTCTCTAGATTTTCTTAATCCTTTTTTTGCTTTTTTTTTATTTTTTTTTAAATTTCTTCATCATCATTGAAACCATGTCTTCGTCTTCCTTTTTAACAGAAGAATAATTTATGTTATTGGCTCTGCCAGCTAAATTAGTTCGTCTTGTATTCCACGTCACTAATATACGTCGGCTTGTCATGTATATAAAGTTAGTTTAACAACCGTATACTACACAGTATTTATTAAAAAGATAAGGCAAATACTTGGGTGAGACCGATCTCATAGTATGAGACCAGTTTTTACCATGCCCAT
>BMAC01000536.1:49072-66012 GCA_014905375.1 Phtheirospermum japonicum | reverse complement strand
TATTACAATTTTTTATACATATTCTTACAATAAAACATAGTTAAGTAACATTTTTAAACTCAAATTATTTGAGTATCACAAAACATTGTTAAAGTATCACAAAAAATTATTAAAGTACCACAAGTTTTTATATCTATTTTTAATTAAAGTATAGTTAAGTAATATTTTTAACTCAAGTTATTCAAGTATCACAAAACATTGTTAAAGTATTACAAAAGATTGTTAAAGTATCACAAGTTTTTTATACATATTTTACAATAAAACATAGTTAAGTAACATTTTTAACTCAAGTTATTTGAGTATCACAAAACATTGTTAAAGTATCACAAAAGATTGTTAAAGTATTACAAAAGATTGTTAAAATATCACAAGTTTTTTATACCTATTTTTAATTAAAGTATAGTTAAATAATATTTTTAACTCAAGTTGTTTAAGTTTCACAAAATATTGTTAAAGTATTACAAGTTTTTTATACATATTCTTACAATAAAACATAGTTAAGTAACATTTTAACTCAAATTATTTGAGTATCACAAAACATTGTTAAAGTATCACAAAATATTGTTAAAGTATCACAAAAGATTATTAAAATACCACAAGTTTTTATACCTATTTTTAATTAAAGTATAGTTAAGTAATGTTTTTAACTCAAGTTGTTCAAGTATCACAAAACATTGTTAAAGTATTACAAAAGATTGTTAAAGTATCACAAGTTTTTTATACATATTTTTACAATAAAACATAGTTAAGTAACATTTTTAACTCAAGTATTTTATCACACTTGTTAAAGTATCACAAAACATTGTTAAAGTATTGCAAAAGATTGTTAAAATATCACAAGTTTTTTATACTTATTTTTGATTAAAGTATAGTTAAGTAATATTTTTTAACTCAAGTTGTTTAAGTATCACAAAATATTATTAAAGTATTACAAGTTTTTTATACATATTCTTACAATAAAACATAGTTAAGTAACATTTTAACTCAAATTATTTGAGTATCACAGAACATTGTTAAAGTTCACAAAATATTGATAAAGTATCACAAAAGATTATTAAAATACCACAGTTTTTATACCTATTTTTAATTAAAGTATAGTTAAGTAATGTTTTTAACTCAAGTTGTTCAAGTATCACAAAATATTGTTAAAGTATTACAAAAGATTGTTAAAGTATCACAAGTTTTTTATACATATTTTCACAATAAAACATAGTTAAGTAACATTTTTAACTCAAGTTATTTGAGTATCACAAAACATTGTTAAAGTATCACAAAACATGTTAAAGTATTGCAAAAGATTGTTAAAATATCACAAGTTTTTTATACTTATTTTTGATTAAAGTATAGTTAAATAATATTTTTAACTCAAGTTCTTTAAGTATCACAAAATATTATTAAAGTATTACAAGTTTTTTATACATATTCTTACAATAAAACATAGTTAAATTTTTTCGATTTTTTTTTTACTATTTTTTCGACCAATTTAAAAAATTAAAAAAATTCACCAAATATCCCAGAAAATTTGAAAAAATTCACCAAATATCCGTTGTTCATCGTATTGCAATTTTGGGTTATACAATTATTCGTTTTATTGTTTTGCATCAATCTGCAGATTTTTAGATTTTTCCTTTTTTTTTTTTTACTATTTTTCCGGCTAATTTGAAAAATTGAAAAAATTCAACAAATATTCCATAAAATTTGAGAAAATCACCAAATATCCTTTGTTTATCGTATTGCAGTTTTGGGTTGTACGATTATTCATTTTATTGTTGCGCATCAACCTGCAAATTTTTAAATTTTCCCGATTTTTTTATTATTTTTTCGGCTAATTTGAAAAATTGAAAAAATTCACCAAATATTCGCTGTTCATCCTATTAATAGTTTGGGATGTACAATTGTTCATCTTATTGTTGGGCATCACCCTGTAAATTTTCAAATTTTTCTGATTTTTTTTACTATTTTTCCGGCTATTTTGAAGAATTGAGAAATTCACCAAATATTTGTTGTTCATCGTATTGCAATTCTGGATTGTATGATTATTCATCTTATTGTTACGCATCACCCTGCAAATTTTTAAATTTTTCCGATTTTTTTTACTATTCTTCCGGCTAGTTTGAAAAATTGAGAAAATTCACTAAATATTCCAGAAAAATTAAAAAAATTCACCAAATGTTCGTTGTTCACCGTATTGCTATTTTGGGATGTACGATTATTCGTCTTATTGTAGGGCATCAACCTGCAAATTTTCAAATCTTTCCGATTTTTTTTACTATTTTTCCGACTAGTTTGGAAAATTAAAAAATTCACCAAATATTCGTTGTTAATCGTATTGCAATTGTGGACTGTAAGATTATTCTTCTTATTGTTGCGCATCAACCTGCATATTTTTAAATTTTTCTGATTTTTTTTACTATTTTTCCGGCTAATTTAAAAATTTGAAAAAATTCACCAAATATTCCAGAAAAATTGAGAGAATTCACCAAATATTCTTTGTTTATTGTATTGCTATTTTGGGATGTACGATTGTTCGTCTTATTGTTGAGCATCAACCTGCAAATTTTCAGATTTTTCTGATTTTTTTACTATTTTTCCGGCTAGCTTGAAAAATTGAAAAATTCACCAAATATTCGTTGTTCATCGTATTGAAATTTTGGGATGTACGATTATTTGTCTTATTGTTGCGCATCAACCTGCAAATTTTTAAATTTTTTCGATTTTTTTTACTATTTCTCCGTCTATTTTGAAAAATTAAAAAAATTCACCAAATATTCCAGGAAAATTGAAAAAATTCACAAATATTCCTTGTTCATCGTATTGCTATTTTGGGATGTACGATTGTCCGTCTTATTGTTTGGCATCAACCTGCAAATTTTCAAATTTTTCTGATTCTTTTTACTATTTTTCCGGCTATTTTGAAAAATTCACCAAATATTCGTTGTTTATCGTATTGCAATTCTGGGCTGTACGATTGTTCGTCTTATTGTTGCGAATCAACCTGTAAGTTTTCAAATTTTTTAGATTTTTTTTACTATTTTTTCGGCTAATTTGAAAATTAAAAAATTCATCGAATATTCGTTGTTAATCGTTTTGCAATTCTGGGCTGTACGATTGTTCGTCTTATTGTTGCGCATCAACCTGCAAATTTTCAGATTTTTTTGGTTTTTTTTACTATTTTTCTGACAATTTTGAAAAATTGAAGGAGTTTGGGTCCAGTTTTGGGTTGTTGGGTTTGAGTTTGGGTTGTTTCCTGGATGCGGGTCATCTTACAAAATGGTAAAATGTGGTCTCATTCTATGAGACCGGTCTCACCCAAGACCTACTCAAAAGATAAAGGGAAAATTCTCATATAATATAAATACATAATCCCCATTTACCATTTAATCCATTGACTCTTTTTATTCTCATATAATCCAAATACTTCCTATTTAATCAAAATTTACATTTAAATTATCAATACTACCCTTACATCATAAATACCCTAATTAACTTATATAATTATGCACACACTCTCTTTCAATTTCCTTTTCATCCGTCCCAAACTTTATCTCTCTCTAATTCATTATCTTCTCCTCCTAAATAGCAGTCACTTCATTTCTTTATCTCTTCAATCTTCTGTAAGCCAAAATTCGCAAACAATTTTTTTTATTTAATAATTTCTTTGATTCTAAATATCATTTTTGTTTATCCAGTTTTTTGATATTTGAGATATTGATTCTGGGATTTTTTTTTTTTTTTTTTGCCCAAGCAAGTATTTTTACAACCACCGCATGTATTTATTTTCAATAACCCCAAAAAAAATTTATACAACAAGAATCTTTATTCATCCATTTTTTTAATTTTACATAACAATATAAAAATTGTAATTGTTTGATTTTATTTTTTTTCGATTACTAGACCACTGAAGAATCCTTTTGAGTTCGTGATCATTATTTGTAAGAAAATATTGTCCATGAGTATGCTATAAATATCCAAAAATCCCAATATTTCTTTTATAACAATAATTCTAGTTTATGATTATCCAAATGTCAACTGACTCTTATTTTTATATAATTGTTTGATTCTTGTTTATTTCGATGACCAGAATAGTGAGCTATTGGATCATTTATAGGTCGCATTTCTATTATTGCTGGATCATTGATGTATGGTAATGAATGTATTATTAACGATGTAAATTATCTTGGTATTTAATTTCACATTCGATTTTGTTATCATCTTTGATTCCAAATAGTTGGCCTTGTTTCAACCTTGGTCTTTGCAAAATAGTATGTAATTTTCCAAAAATCGTGGAAAGTAGTTTGTAATTTTTCAAAAGTTTTGTGAAGTAGTATGCAATTTATGCAAAGTAGTTTATAATTTTTCAAAAATTTTGTGAAGTAGTATGCAATTTATGCAAAGTAGTACCTAATTTCTCAAAAAATATGCGAAGTAGTATGTAATTTCCCAAAAACTATGCAAAGTAGTGAGTAATTTTTCAAATTTTACATGAGTAGTTCTGAATTTACACGAGTAGTCTTGAGTTTACATGAGTAGTTCTCAAATTTACACGAGTAGTTCTGAATTTACACGACTAGTTCTAAATTTTTGAAGAATAGTTTTGAAATTTACACGAGTAGTTCTGAGTTTACACAAGTAGTTCTGAAATTTACAGGAGTAGTTCTGAATTTACATAAGTAGTTCTAAATTTAAACGAGTAGTTCTAAATTTAAACGAGTAGTTCTGAATTTATGTAAGTAGTTCTGAATTTACACGAGTAGCTCTGAATTTTTGAAGAATAAAATAAAATAGTTAAAAGGGTAATTTAGAACTCTTATATGAACAAAGTAGTTTGTAATTTTAACAAAGTAGTACGTAGTTCGCAATCTGAACAAAGTAGTTTGTAATTTTAATAGAGTAGTTCGTAATTACTCATGTAATAGCATTTCATATAACTTAAATTATGCAAAGATGATGTGTGGAACCCATAGATATCTAATTGTCTTTTTCCTTACGTTTTTTGCAAAGTTTCAATTATCTTATTTATCATCTTTTATTTTATTGGTTAAACTTCAAGTTTGGAAAGATTGAAATTGCATTAAATGAGTTTTATTAGCAGTCATAATTTGATTGTTTCAACTGCTCCTATTGAGAAAAATCCATTAAGGGTAATTTAGTATATTGTTATAGTAATTGAATTATCAGGGAATTTTTTTATTCAATGGGGTTTTAGGGCAATTGGTTTTATGTTTTGGAATATATGAGAATTTTCCCAAAGATAAAATATAAAAAAATACTTTTGGTAATTACATAGTTTTAAATCTAAAATTAAAAAATATAATAAAAAATCAAAGGATATATTCTAACCATGCCTTGTACATTTCTAATCTATTTACTAATTATTATAATTATTAAGTAATCTTTTATTTTAATATTTTTAAATTCGTTAATAACTTTATTTACATAATTAGATTTCTTAAAAGATGTCACATTCTAAACCTATATCTAATCTCTATTAATTAATTAATTATTATTAAATTACTTTATATTTTAATATTAAGATCATAATCGTTAATAACTATTAGTTACGCTTACGTACTTTGAAAAACTCAAAAAATGATACATTATCATCCTGTGTCGCATTACTGATTTATAATAAATATAAAATAATTAATAATTATGATTATAAAATATATATTTTTATGTTTAGATTGAATTCATTACTGATATTTAGTTAAATATTTATTTTAGTGAATATAACTCTTAATTTAGTTGTATAAAATAATATATTATAATAAATTTGTTTTAATAAGTAATAATTTCTAAATATGGAACTTCTAATATATTAAAATATAAGTATGTATGTTAATTATTCCTAAAATTATGAAAGTTTTAATATATTATGTTAAATTTGAAATATAATAATTATTTCCAAAAATATGTAATTCCTAAAATATAAAACTTCTAATGTATTATAATATTTGTTTTTATATTAGAATTCCTACACTCTTGTAATTAGGATTAATTTTGGTAAGCCTATAAACTACAAAAATTCGTCAAGTAAGCTTCTAAACCATCAAAAAATCACACGTCATTACGAAACTTTCTAACCAGACATAGAATATAAATATTTGTGTTTAGTATATAGGTGAGATTCTTAGCACTAACTTGTAATGATTAAATAAATTGTGATTAAAATGTCTAATAATTATTTATAATGTGAACCACATAAGATAAATGTTAAGTTCACAATTTTAAAACTCAAGATACATCTCTATTGCATAATTGTGGACAATTCAAACTATTTTCCATAAAAAAATCCAAATAGCTATAGATATGAAAAGAAATACAATTAAATAAATTAGTAATTTGGGAATATTATCTCTTTACTCTCAATTGGTGAGTTAGAATGTATAAGGGCTTGTTTGGGCTAAGACTCCAAATCTTGGATTTAGGATTCAAAATACTGAATACTCGTTTGTTCTAAAACTCAAAAATCAAATACTCAAATAACAATATCTTACAACTAAATAATTAAATATTACTAAATAAAATATTATAATACACTATCATTCACTTTTCAAACATGATTTGACGTTAAATACAATATAATAATACATTATCACCTACTTTTCAGACATGATTTGGTATCTGCAGTAAAAAGTAAAACAATTCTAAATCCTATAACAAAAAAGAATTTTTACTATTTACAAAATTTTGAATACCCAAGAATTCTAAATACCAGAATTCTAAATCCCAACGAATGCTAGCCCAAACAGGCCTTAAAGGCGTGGATGAACCACATTGCACTCTACATTTTAAATATTAATTATGTACACATTATCACAATATTTAGTATCAAATGATGTATTGAAGAGTAAAACGTGAAGATGATATTGATGTTGGTGATGTGACATGTGTTACTACAATTATATTTTAACATTGAAGATGCTCTTAGGGGAAATCGTGTGCAGAGAATTAATGCTTCTTTCATTTTATTTTATCAAAGTTCAAAGAAAAACATTGGACTAAATTACATATAACGAAGATTTATCCTTCCTATTTGTTAATTATGTTGACACATGGCTGATGTGTCAGTTTGTGGTTGCTCCAAATCATATGTGTCATCGTCTGGTAGCTCCAAAAGATGACGTGTCAGTCTCTTATGAAATGTGTTGAAATACTTACTGTTTTGATTTTTTTCCCTTAGTACAAAATAGAGTTTTTTTTATTACTTGTCCCCTTCGATAGATAGGGGTTTTTCTAACCATTCATTCCTCTTGTATTTTTTTTTGGTTATTTTTATTATTTTAATCCTTTTTTCTTGATTCAGTTGGATGAAATGCAATTGCTTTTGACATGCTTAATTCTGATTTGTATAGTTCATAAGTCAGATCTGTCATTATATACTATTAGTGCAAAATCAATTTTAGATTCTTTTTTTTTTTTATCAAACACCTTTGAATCTATAAAAGTCTACTGTTGGGTTATATTCTGGATCTGATTTTCGGATTCATGACTGAATCAAAATAATAATTCATAAAGTATACAATTTTCTTCACAGATCAGTATTTCTCTTTCACCAAACAATATTTATTTTTTGTACGCATTTCTTCGTTTTCTTATTCTGCATATATACTTTTCTTAGGCCTATTTTGGAGTTTTTTTTGTTTTGTTATTTTTTTCCAATCTCCCACTAACACACTAACCAAATCGTTGACTTATGTTCTGATATAAAGGTGTGAGATTATTTTCCTGTTGGTAAGAGCAATTTCACAGAAGAAACCTCCAAAATTTCGCAAGCCAGTTTTCTTTCCAAAAAATTGAGTCCAAAGAAAGGGAGAACCTCCAAGAAATTCACCCCTTCGTTACTGGAGTCGTTGACAATGTAGAAAGTCGGCGCCGACTCTATTTCACTTCCAAGATACGTGCCCTTCGATATTCACAACGAGCACGGAGCTGCCTCTACCGTCGAAACTACTATTGGTGGATCTGCCCCAACACCTTGCCCTAATTTTGAGAAAATCGACAGCTCTTACTAAATGACCTCTCTTCCCAATCCGACGATTGACTTATATCTGGTTCTAGTCACAGATCCGTCCGAACCACATGCTGCCACTTTTTCCAGGGAACCCAGGTAATGAAATTGACATTGATAATCTGCCAAATTTAAAGTTCATTAACTTTTGGGAGATCTGGGAACCCGGGCAATTCCAAAGAGCAGGTTAAGCGAAAGTCGACAATTTCTATTAGAGTGTATGTCTTTTGTGGGGGAAGGAGTTGTATATGCAATGGTAGTGATGATTCAGACTATGCTCCTCCTGAAGGATCATTTGTTGCCCAGCAAGAAACTCCCACCACTTCCTTCTTCACTAACTCGGATGATGAACAACTGAGTCAGTTTAGAGAAAAACGACATAGATTGACTACTCAGAATATGGTGGCACCTGATTTTGAACCAGAGGAGACATGAGGAGAAGAGCTGATGTCTGATGAAGATGCTCCCTTGGCTTCTGTGTTGCTGAAATTGCGAAAGTCTAAGGAACCTGCACAAACTGCTTCAATCTCTGTGCCCTCTGCATCAATGGCTCCCAGTGCACCTACTGAAGACTCACCATCAGGCTTGAGTAAGTTATCTAAAAGGACTGTCTCAGCTGAAGAGACTCGTGTTAGTGAAGATGCTGGCACACCACTACCAAGTAAGGATTCTGACTTGCCAAGTGCTCCTCCTGTTCTTCTGGACATCACCACCAGCTCCTCTTCCAAAAGCTCCATTGCATCAGATAATTCTGATGATGATGATTTTGAGGCTGGTCTGAAGGATCTTGAAGAACCAGCCGGTGATGACCTGATGGAGGCTGGAGATGAATCAACCAACATTGACATGGACGATGACTCTAATGATGAAGAGATTGAGGTAAGTAAAGCTTGACCTCATTTTTATATTGCTGAAGATAGAGACAGGTTTATTGCATTGCACAATTGGGTGTTGATTGAGGAGAGGAGAGTGGATTTTGGACTTTTTGAGAAGAAAAACTTGAATAGATTTTTTAGCAAAAAGGGTTTGACTTCCACCGTGATAATTGCTATGTCGTACCTAAGGGAGGTTGTTCTTGAATTTCATGTTAATATGCTTCCCTCGCTATCGAATCAATTGTCTGAAAATTATGGCAAAGTTTTTGTTAGAGAAAAGGTTTATCCGTTCACACCTTCTGTCATCAACAATTTTTTTGGGACTGGGGATTATGAAGAAGGAGTCACCGTGGATGACTTTGATGAGGTGGCCAAATTCATCACTGGTGGGAGAGTACAGAAGTGGCCAAAACATTTTCTTAGCTCCCATCTGACCTCACTGTACTCTGTCATTCATAAAGTGGTTGTGTGCAACTGGGTCCCAACTAGGAGTGAGCACGGTTTGGTTCACTTCGGGAATTTAGAACCGTACAATTATATTTTTGGTACTGTTCGGTTCGAATAAAATTCAAAGACAACGGTTCTTTTTTGGTTCTAGTACGGTTCAGTTCGGTTTTCGGATAAATCTCCGTTTTACGCCCAAATTATAATCGTAAATTAAAACTATTAGATTATTGTGAATTTTATCTTTTACTTGTTAGTTGATGATTAATTAAGATAAAAAGTTAATAAAAATGGTATTTTACTTATCAGCTATATAATATAATGAGATTTATAGCTAATTTAATACAATTATAAATTGGTTCTAGTACCGGTTCTCGGTTCGGTACAGAAATTTTAAGGGAATTTAAAAAATCTCCAGATCCGTCCTATAAAATAAATTGGGGATGGTCCAGTTCGGAGATTGGTCAATGGTCAGTGGAGATTTTTCGGTTCTGGTACGGTTCGATTCGAAATTCAGTACGATTCAGGTATTTTCAAGTCCCGTGCTCAACGCTAGTCCCAACTACGAACATAACAACAGTGACCCGAACTCAAGGACGCGCTCTGTTTCAGATAGGGTCGGGGATGCAGTTTAATTTTTATCAAACTGTGTTCGATTGTGTGACTAAGTTTGCTGATACCACGGCTACCAAAATCAGCCTACCTTTTCCCTCTCTTACCTGCTCGGTTTTGGCTGATCAAGGGTTACAATTATATGGTTAGGAGCATTTCAGTGGGGAGCCTGATTTTTTTGGGCTTATCCGTAATTATGTAAAAAGTAATTAAGTAATAATCCGACCCAACTCTTTAACTGAATATATCTATTGATGGTTAGCTATTGGTGATTGGAGCCTCTAATCTGAATAATATCTTTTTTTAATTATAGAATAGTTTTCTGATAATGGGAGAAGAAGGTATTCGTACGGCTCTATAGGGTTAAACGATACAAACTATAATAGTAGATTTGATACTTTTTTTTTTCCTTTGCTTATTTGTATTCTTTGACCATTACATAATACTTGCAGGGGAAAAGTTGCCGAAGGTATAGACTTTGACAGGCATTATGACAGACTTGTAATAATGCTTGGTGTTCCTTTTCATTATACGTTGAGCAGGTAAGTATTATTTTAATAATTAAAAAACTCGAGTTATTAATGTTGTATTTATGCTGGCTGAATTAGCTCTAATCTAAAATTTCCAATCTTTTTCATATATGGGTGTGGCTTAATAGTGTTTTAATTGAGTTGATGGTATTTTCATTGAGTTTCTACAGTTTTTTTTATATGATAATATAGAGATGATATAGTTTCTTATACGTTGTGAATTGTAAATTAAAGTAGACTTTGATGCATGTGTTTTGCAGTAAGATGGGTTTTTGGCCATGAAAGCATATAATTTATTATGAGAATGGGGTGTTATTATATAATGAAAGGTTTTATTTTTATTATTATATTATTTATTATATTATATGGGGTAAAATGAGGTGTTTGTGGGGTTGATTTAGTAAAAATAAATGTATTTCAAAAAATTTTGGGTGTTCTTAGCAGTTGGGGTTAACTAATAAAATTTTGGGGTGCATATATCCGTGCCCATTTACATTTGTTGCATTCAAAGTTGTGGTATTTGCATTTGTTTCATTCAAATAAATATTTGTTTATCACCTCTATATATTAATGCAAAATCCTCTCAACCTATGTGTTTGCTTCGTATGCTTTGTTTGACAAATAAAAAATTATGATGCTTCGTTTACTTATGTGTCATCCGAGCCTAATATTTACCTAATTTAATGCTTTTCTTTTTATTGTATCTTACCTAATTTAATTTTTTTATTATGTTTTTTCTTATCAATACTTTCCTTTGATTTTTATTTTGCATGTAATTGTGGTGTTTTTCTCGTTTTCTTAATTAGGATTTTGTGATATTTTTAGTAGTTCTTTATCAAGTTTCGTTAAGTTTTTCATTTGTTTTCTCGTTTTGTTGACTTTCGTGTTTCTTGTTAATTTTACGTTTAATTGGGTTAAATGGTTTCAATTAATTGGAGGTTTGGTGTAATTCTGGATTTTTATGTTTAAAATTCCTATTTTTATAGGTAAAGGTATTGAAGGCTAAATGTACTAGGCAAGGCAAGCCAAACTCCAAGCCAAAAGAGGCTCAAAAATGCCCAAAAATTCTGGAATACTAGCCAACCCGCGCCACAACTCGCCAAAGTAGGCGCCAAACCTCGGCGTTTGCCAAGATTCTTGCCAAAATTCACGCCAAACTGCCCACACTGGGTGGCGCTGCCCTCACTGGGTTACCAATGTCCGAGCAGCGCCCTGGCAGGCCGCCCACACATCCGCGCGTAGCGCCCGCCCAGAGACTGCGCGCCTGCTTCTGGCGCTCGCCACACTTCTAACCCAAGCGTCGCCAACCCCGCGCAGGCGCTAACCACACCCGCGCGCCAAATGCTTGCCACATCCGCGCGCCAACATGCTTGCCACACCCACCCGCGCGCACCATGTCGGCCACCTGCGCCCAGCAGCACGCCGAGGCTCGGCCATGGCCGAGCCACATCGAACCATGGTCGAGCCATCTCGAGCCATATCGAGCCAAAATGTGCAAAAAAGCTAGCCAAGGGTCTAGGAAGGTGCCTACGGGTCAAACTTGGTCAAACCCGGGAATTTTTAAAGCCTCTAAGTCTATTTTGGCCCATTTAAAACCCAATTAAATGTAATATAAATAAGAGACTTCTTTCATTTTGTAAAACACCTCTCATTTTCTCTCAACCCAAGCATGGGTTTTGGGATTAAAAATCCTCTCTCTAGTTTTTAAGATCTAGTTTCTCTCTTTTAGGTTTTAGATTCAATTTCAAGCTTTGATGTAATTTCTTTTTCTAGATTTAGATTTTATTTCATACTTGGCCTTGGGTTTGTAAGGCCTAAGAGAATCCAAATACTCCTTTGGATTGTTACTTTTTGATGCAATTTTCATTCAAGCTTTGTTTCATTTCTTAATTCAAGTAAGTTCCTCTTTCAATTTCTTGTTTTATGGCTTTATTTCCATGCTTTGTTCTTCATTTCCATGCTTGTTCTTCCATGTTATGATTTTTGCCTTAGCACTTTGAATTCATGTTGAAACTTATGATTTGGCTATGGACTTTAGATGAGTGACACATCTAGATCATAGATCGGGTCTTAAGATTGTTTGATTTAATCAAGTTTCTCTTATGCTTTATTTGCAATTTAATTTTCTTATGCATAGTTTTTATGTTAAATCTTAGATCTAGTGCTTTGATCCTTGTTATTTCACGTTAAAGTTTTCGAACTTTCACGTTAATTTTCATTGCTCTTGCTATTTGTGCTTTTCAATTTTTAGTAAATTTGCATTATTTAGAGTTTTTATGTACATGCAAGTTATTGTACCTTGTGCATGCATGCTTGTACTTGGTGAAACAATGCTTGTTTTTACTTATTTCCTTGATTTGCTTGCATTTTCAATTAAGGCATACGACCGAGGCATTCTACCCACTTTTTATTTCATTTCTTAGGATAGTTTAGTTAGTTTATTTGCTTTATTTTCATTTTCCTTTTATTTTCCAAGCTTGAAACACCTTGAAACTCACAATTGGATTGATTTCCGATAACACCAAGCCAAATGAACCTTTAATTTTCTAAAACCACGAAAAATTATAACAAACAAAATGGCGCCTTTGCGACTCGACTTGGTTAAGGCTTTCGATTTAATTGTTGTTTCATTGTGTTTTTAGCTTTCTTTGTTATTTGACTTTTTTGTTAAGTATGATAGGTACTTGTAGCTATGGTGGATACATTCCCGGCATGGGAGGTCATGGTGCAAACCATGTCGAGAATGAGTTATCGTATAATGGCTTTGGCAACGTGGGAGGGCATGGTGCAAACCACGTTGCCAATGGTAGATATAGATATGGGCAACCCGGTATGGGACGGCATGGTGCAAACCATGTCGGGTTTGATAGTTTCTCGGGCGTGAATGTTTCCTTGGGTGGTTATGGAGCTCCATATTCCTATCCGAACGTGAAAGATCCATATTCCTATTCGAATGTGCAAGCCCCGACTTTCGGCTCGTATGGCTATGGTGCTCCACAAAATTATCCGAATATGCTGAGCCCGAGTCCCGACCTATATGATGGTTCTCTCACTTCCAATTTCGATTATGCCCCATTTGGTGCCACCAATAGCACTCATGATCCCGATCTGTATGCGTACTTCGAAGGTTTGAGCTCTAATGACCAAGATGCCCCTCCCGCCCTCGATATTTCGGTGCATGCTCCTATTCCGCCCCCCGATTCGGCTCTCTTGGCCATTTTGCAACAATTGAATTCTTTGACCACTACGTTGGCCTCACTTGCGTCTAAGTGTGATGCTTTTGATGCTACAACGAACCAATTCGCAAGCGATATTGATATGCTTAAACGAGCTCATGCGGATTCCTTACTCATGGACATGCTTCAAGAGTTGGTCGAAGACGCGTATATGGAGGCAAAGACCAATGAGGAGGAGGTTGGCCCGGTTGTCGATATAGAGGGATGTTGTGAGGATGAGCCCCTTGTTCTTCTTTATGAGCCTGTTGTGCCTCTATTTGACCCCGTTTTGTGTGGAGATGATTCTCGATGTGTCGTTGGGGGCAACGACGACTTTTTAGAGGGGGAGGTGGGGGTTATTGATGATAAGCTTGGAGAAATAGACGATTATCTTGAGGAGGATGAGGAGAGCAAGTCGATTATTATCCTTGCGAACTCGCACCGAGAAGAAGGGGAGGAGAGGATGGTTGAAGGGTTTAATATTCTTAAGGATGCCATTGAGTGGAGACCCGGAGTGATTGTGAGATTTAGCCCTTTGAATTTGATTCTTGATGAAATAAGGAGAGCCGGGATTTGGAGATTGTTGTGGATGGCTTGATGTTCGTAATTTCTCAAAGTTAGTGGGTGAAGCCCATTGACTTGGTACCAAAGACGAGCGGCATGTTCGGTGTTGAGGAAGAAAAAGGAGAGTTATTGGCCACGAGGGCTACAATGGGTTGGAGGACGTTGATCGATTTTAAGAAGTTGAGAGTGGCTACCAAGAGAGATCATTTCCCTCCCCCGTTTATTGAGCACATGATGGACAAGCTAGCCGGCCAATATTCCTTTTATCTTCTTGATGAGTCATCGGGTCATTTCAAAACCACCATTCCACCGGAGAATCTACCCATGATGACTCCCACTTGCCCGATTGGAATGCTTGCTGGCCAATATTTATATCGGATCTTAGATAATGTGCCGGGTCACTTTAAGACCACAATTCCTCCCGACAAGGAGGAGATTGTATTGGTGGACCCTCCCGTGATATTCCCACCTTGATAGAAAAGGGAGTACGTCAAGCTTGTGACGTAAAACAAGCGCTTCTTGGGAGGCAACCCAAGTCCTTTCCATTTCTTTCTTTCTTTCTTTCTTTTATTGAAAAATCAAAAAACATTCAAAAATTCAAAAATCCAAAAACATTTAAAAAATTGAAAAACAAGAAAATATATATAATAAAATATTTTGTTTTGAGTTCATGTACATATTTCCTTGTGTTTTTAATTTCGTTTGGTTTTCTTTTCTAGGTTTTATTTTTCGACGTCGACCATTGGACGATTGATAAAAGTGGTAGCGTTTATGAAGTCGGAAGATGCTAGCCATGCTCGATTTTTATTTGGATTGCTTAGATGCCTAGGTGGACCCCACCGAGCTCGACCAAAACTCGCTCGGTTGAGGAAGTTTCTATTCACCCTCCTTTTACTTGTTTTTCATTAAAATGCMGGTAATGCATGGTTTAAGTGTGGGGTGGGTAGGTGATTAGGGTCCCGGTTTTTGTCGAGCATGTTTTGTTATTCTTAACTCGAGCCTTGGCGAAGTGACGCTTATTATTTGCGCATTTATATGGCTGAGTCGATTTTTGTGTCGTTTGTGTCTTTGTTATATTGTTGAACAATTCCACATTCTTGGAAGTTTGAATAGTTTACTTGTCGAGCTTTGCATGTTTATGGCCTCTTGTGTGAGGGGTTGAATTTTTGTCCTTCATCCGAAATCCACCTATATATATCTATAATCAACATTTGCTCGTGAAAAGATTGCAACGTTCTTAAAACTATTTGGATTTTGCTCTCAAATTCGGTGCAAACTAGTGAGTAGCCTTGTGTGATTTATCGGCTTGCTTACATTTTTATGGAAATTGCATTGAGGAGGTTTGGTTTTGCTCGTACATGATTAAATTTGAAAATGACTTCGAGGCAAACATATCACCCTTGTTCCGGCCATATCCATATATATGCGCTACTTAAAAATCCCAAATGAGCTCCCTTGAGCCTATGTCCCGTTTCTTGTTAGCCGAGCTCAATTTTAGCTCTTGTATCTTCATAATCGTGAGGCGAGAGAGTTTATTGTTAGTTGACAAGAAATGTGAGGAAAATCGATTGGGTTTCGGGTTTTGAGTTGCTTATACAAAAAAAAAACGAGAATAATACTCCAACACAAAAAGAGAATTATGGGTGTGGCTTAATAGTATTTTAATTGAGTTGATGGTATTTTCATTGAGTTTCTACAGTTTTTTTTATATGATAATATAGAGATGATATAGTTTCTTTTACGTTGTGAATTGAAAATTAAAGTACTTTGATGCATGTGTTTTGTTGTAAGATGGGTTTTTATCCATAAAAGCACATAACTTATTATGAAAATGGGGTGTTATTATATAATGAAATGTTTTATTTGTATTATTATATTATTTATTATATTATATGGGGTAAAATGAAGTGTTTGTGGGGTTGATTTAGTAAAAATAAATGTATTTTAAAACTTTTTGGGTGTTCTTAGCAGTTGGGGTTAACTAATAAAATTTTGGGGTTCATATATCCGCGCCCATTTACATTTGTTGCATTCAAAGTTGTGGTATTTACATTTGTTGCATTCAAATAAATATTTGTTTTATCACCTCTATTTATTAATGCAAAATCCTCTTAACCTATGTGTTTGCTTCGTATGCTTTGTTTGACAAATAAAAATTTATTGTGCTTCGTTTACTTATGTGTCATCTGAGCCTAATATTTACCTAATTTAATACTTTTATTTTTATTGTATCTTACCTAATTTAATTCTTTTATTATAATTTTTCTTATTCAATACTTTCCTTTGATTCTTGTTTTGCATGTAATTGTGGTATTTTTCTCGTTTTCTTAATTAGGATTTTGTGATGTTTATAGTAGTTCTTTATCAAGTTTCGTTAAGTTTTTCGTTTGTTTTCTCGTTTTGTTGACTTTCGTGTTTCTTGTTAATTTTACGTTTAATTGGGTTAAATGGTTTCAATTAATTGGAGGTTTGTGTGATTTTAGATTTTTATGTTTAAAATTCCTGTTTTTATAGGTAAAGGTATTGAAGGCTAAAAGTACTAGCCAAGGCAAGCCAAACTCCAAGCCAAAAGAGGATCAAAAATGCCCAAAAATTCTGGAATACTAGCCAACCCGCGCCACAACTCACCAAAGTAAGCTCCAGACCTCGGCGTTTGCCAAGATTCTTGCCAAAATTCACGCCAAAATGC
>BMAC01000536.1:38730-49047 GCA_014905375.1 Phtheirospermum japonicum | reverse complement strand
AAAATGTGTCAAAAAAGCTATCCAAGGGTCTAGAAAGGTTCCTACGGGTCAAACTTGGTTAAAACTGGGAATTTTAATCCTCTAAGGCTATTTTGGCCCATTTAAAACCAAATAAATGTAATATAAATAGGAGAATTCTTTCATTTTGTAAAAACCTCTCATTTTCTCCCAACCCAAGCATGGGTGTGGGGATTAAAAATCCCTCTCTCTAGTTTTTAAGATATAATTTCTCTCTCTTAGGTTTTTATATCGATTTCAAGCTTTGATGTAATTTTTTTGATGCAATTTCATTCAATCTTTGTTTAATTTCTTAATTCAAGTAAGTTTCCTTTCAATTTCTTGTTTTATGCTTTATTTCCATGCTTTGTTCTTCATTTCCATGCTTGTTCTTCATGTTATGCATTTTTGCCTTAACTCTTTGAATTCATGTTGAAACTTATGATTTGGCTATGGACTCTAGATGAGTGACACATCTAGATTGTAGATCGGGTCTTAAGTTGTTTAAATTCCAAGTTGCTCTTGTGCTTTATTTGCAATTTAATTTTCATGCATAGTTTTYGTTTAAATCRTAGATCTAGTGCTTGATCCTTGTTATTTCACGTAAAGTTTCGAACTTTGACGTTAATTTTCATTGCTCTTGCTATTTGTGCTTTCAATTTTAGTAAATTTGCATTTTTCAAGTTTTTATATACATGAAAGCTTAGTTGTACTTTGTGCATGCATGCTTGTACTTGGTGAAACAATGCTTGTTTTTACTTATTTCCTTGATTTGCTTGCATTTTCAATTAAGGCATACGACCGAGGCATTCTACCCACTTGTTATTTCATTTCTTAGGATAATTTAGTTAGTTTATTTGCTTTATTTTCATTTTCCTTTTATTTTCCAAGCTTGAAACTCACAATTGGATTGATTTCCGATAACACCAAGCCAAATGAACCTTTAATTTTCTAAAACCATGAAAAATTATAACAAACAATTCTCCTAATATAAAAATATAAATAAGTCATATATAATTAGTAGATAAGATCTAAAATAGTTATTTAATTAAAAGATAAACTACATATGAAGTAATTTCAATTAAAAAAATTATTATGAAAATAATTAAATAAGTTTTATTGATAATAGATTTAAAATACTCTTATTTATGGAGTTTCAAATATTCTATATAGGTAAAATATGAGTTATTTATAATAATATAAGTATGTAACTAAATATTAGTAATGTATTCAATCTAAACATAAAAATATTAAATTATATACTAAGAATTAATAAACATTGATTAGACACCAGTACAATGCGATACTGGTTGAGAGTATGGCATCTTTTGAATATTTCAAAGTATGTAACTAATAATTATTAATGAATTTATTCAAAATATTAATATATAAAATAATTTAATAATAATAATAAATAATAAAATAGATATTAGACACATGTTTAGAATGTGACGTCTTTTAAATTCTTGTAAGTATCACTACAAAAAAAAGGCCGATTTCCGAGGGATTTTTCCCTCGGTTTTGGAAAAAACTCCCTCAGAAATATTCTCCTCGATAAACTTTTCCGAGGGAAATATTCCCTCAGAAATTTTAAACCGAGGGAATTTCTGAGGGAAATATTCCCTCGGGAAAATCTCAGAGCAGCCCTCGGAAAAACCGAGGGAATACCGAGGGGATGTTGGTCGAATCCCACGACACGTGTTGATACGCACGTGCTCGTTGGTATTTTTCGGTCGAAATTGGGTCAAAACCACCGCACGTGCCTTAGATGATAGGATTGGTTTTATTTTCACGATTTTTCTATATTTTTCCTATTTTTTTCGATTTCTTTTATTTTTTAAAATTTACGAGGGAATAATGATTCCCTCGGAAATTTTAAAAAATAAAAGAAATAAAAAAAAGGATTTTTTTCCGGAACGCCGAGGCGCACCCCTCCCCGCCCCGGTCGTAATTTCTTGGGTTTTTGTTTTCTATTTTTTTTACTAATTTTTCTATTTTTTGAGTTTTTTTTTCATTTTTCATTTAATATCGAAAAAAATAGAAAACGCCTACTAAACGATCGACGCCCGACCCCCGTGGTTCCACGACTCCGTGGCGCACCCCTCCCCGCCCCGGTCATGAAATGATGGGATTCGTTTCTATTTTTTACTATTTTTTCTATTTTTTCCATTTTTTTTCCATTTTTTATTGGAAATCGGAGAAAAATAGAAAACGCATCCTAAACGATCGACGCCGAGACGCACCCCTCGCCCCCTCGGAAAAATCACGTCACTTCGTCGCTTCGCGTTTCCAACCGAAGGAGTTCATCGATCAATCGTATCTTGTTGTTGGTCGAATTCCACGACACGTGTGGATACGCATGTGCTCGTTGATATTTTTCGATCGAAGTCGGGTCAAAACCACGTGCCTAATATTATAGGATTGGTTTCACTTTTACAATTTTTCTATTTTTTTTCTATTTTTTTCTGAATTCTTTTAAATTTAAAAATTTACGAGGGAATCCCTAATCCCTCGGTTTGAAACCGAGGGATTTTTATTTCCCTCGGTTTCATACCGAGGGAATAGGGATTCCCTCGGAATTTTTTAAACTTAAAAAAATTAAAATAATTAAATTCCGAAGGATATCCATTTCCCTCGGTATTTTCGAGGGCTTTATTCCCTCGGAAAACACTCCCTCGGAAATTCGTCGATTTTTTCCCTCGGTATTCATGGCGGCAAATAGTGGCGCCGGAATTTCGAGGGAATGTTGTTCCCCCGGAAAAAACCGAGGGATTTTATTGTCCCTCGGTTTTTCCTTCGAAAAATACCGAGTGAAGACAATTCCCTCGGTTTTTCCCTAAAAAAACTGCTGTTTTTTTGTAGTGTATGTAACTAAGATTATTGATAACAACAAATACAAAATTATTTAATATTTATAATAATTAATAAATAGATTAGACATGTACAAGGCACGGGTTGAGAATACATTATTTTAATTTTTTATTTTAGATTTAAAATTAAGTAATTATCACAAATATTTTTTTTTTTATCTTTTGATAAGTCCCATGTAATACACGGGTGTTAAACAAGTATATATATTAATGCAAAATTCTAATAATCTATGTGTCTGCTTCGTATGCTTTGCTTGGATAATTAAAAAAAATGGTGATTCGGTTGTTTATGTATCATCCGAGCTTAATATATACCTAATTTAATATTTTTTTATCGTATCTTGCCTAATTTAATATTTTTCTTTTTATTATATTTAGCCTAACTTAGTAGTTTTTTTTATTGTATTTTTTCTAATTCAACAATTTTCTTTTATACTCCTAATATAATATTATAGATAAGTCATAATATAATTAGTAGAGAAAAAATCTAAATTAATTACTTTAATTAAAAGATAAATTACAAATGAAATCATTTTAATTACAAAAAAAAACTTATTTATGAAAATAATTAAATAAACTATATTTATAATAAAGTTGAAATAATTTATTTTTAAAATTTTAAATATTCTGTATATGTAAATTATGATATATTTGCAATAATTGGAGTATGTAACTAAATATTAGTAATGAATTAAATCTAAATATAAAAATAAAATTATATATTCATAATTAATTAATATTTATAAGACAATGGCACAATGCAAGAAGACATGAAAGTATAACACCTTTTGAATTTTCAAAGTATGTAACTATAATTATTAATAATATTAACCTAAACATACAAATATAAAATGAGTTAATAATAATTAATTAAAATAGATTAGAGACGGGTTAAGAATGTGACATCTTTTGAATTTTTATAAGTATGTAATTATAATTATTAACGAATTTAATCTAAATATTAAAATATAATATTAATTAATAATTATAATAATTAATAAATTAATAAGGCACGGGTTGAGAACACATCCTTTCAATTTTTTATTTTAAATTTAAAAGTTTGTAATTCTCACAAATGTTTTTTATATTTAGTTTTTTATAAATCTCGTGTAATACACGGGTGTTAAACTAGTTTATTATATTTAAGTAAATATTCAACAACAACCCAAAACAAATTCTTAAATACCATCGGCCCTGCTCATTAACCTTTTAAATTCTCCGAAATGAAGTAAAGAGGATTCGAATCCCCGACCTCAAGGGTAAAGGAGAGGAGTCTTATAGTTGGGCCATCCAAGAGAGATGTAAGATCTTTTGTATTTTTTATATTTATTATGTATAATAGTTAAACTTACAAGTTATAATTATATTATTATTTAAAAGTATATTAAAATATATAATATGTATATTAGACTATATTAAATTTATTAAATTAAAATAATAATATATTTAGACAAAAATAAATAAAAAATTAGAAACAACTTATATTAATTGGTATGGTTCTTGAATTTTTTTATTATATCTATTTATAAATAATGATATTGTAAATATATTATTATTATTATTTAAAAGTGTATTATAATTTTATGATATATATTGAAAATTATATTTTATATATATATATATATATATATGATTAAATATAGTATATTTAGATAATAATAAATAAAAAATAGAAGAAAATTACAAAATTCTGTATTTTTATTTAAAGATTTATTTATTATTCATTATATTTTTACATTTATTAAATATATCACTTAAAATAATTGTATATAAATTATATTTTATAATTATTATATGTTATTATTAAATTTTATGAGATTGTTAGAATTAAGCAGCAGTATATTTGGAAGGACTTTTTCCTCCAGTTGATACGACATTAACTCAATCCTTGGGCATTTGTTTGCGGGTTAGTTGAGATATGAATTGGTATTATATTGGCACGACTTTGATATTTACAATGGTGACATGTTGTTCCAATATGTTGGTGTTCAGGTTGGCACGACTTTAATATTTATAGGGGCGATATATTTCGTTCCAATATGTAATCCGACCTACAGGCACAACTAATGAATGTTGTGCCTATATGATCTCACTATAGAAATGATATAAATGTCGTTCTAATTTGTCGCTCTCTCAATTCTTGTAATGCGAAACTCGAAAGGCTAGCTGCACCATCCATCCAAAGCATGCAATGCTCTATATGCAAGCAATGCGTGTTTTGTTTTAGATGTATGGTTGGTAAATTTACTTACAATCTTTATTTAGTCATTTCATATCTATTATAACTATAGGAATAAAGCTTAGTAGGAAGGACAAAATTAGTTCCTACACATGTTGTTGTCATTTCTTTTGGTCTATAGGAACAACAAGTTATTCCGAAATCATCGCTCAATATAGACATCTGCCTGTATCTCTATAGGAACGACTTTGTGTCGTTCCTGTAACTTAAATACCAATAGGCACAACTTGTCTTCCCAGTTTTTCATAATTTTGCGTCTAAATAAACTCGTATTTATAGGTCTATAGGAACAGCGCATCGCTCCAATAGTGTTACGCAAATTGCAAAAACACGTCCTCCCTATTTTGTCGTTCCTATTGGTTTTACACCTATTGAAATAAAAGTTTGTTCCAATTTTGACGTTGCCAAGTGAATTAGTTATCAAAAAAAAATCGTTACCATAAGTTAAATTCAAATGATAAGAATTCATAAATAACTCAAAATAATTTGATATTAAGCATATAAAATGTAACATTACGCAATTTGTACACTTCAAATTACATCAACCAAAATATTAATTCCACCATTAGAGTAGTCAAAACGATTGTACACTTCAATAGCAAACTAAGGTGAAGATCCATCGTACTCGTCCGCATCACGTGCCCAATCATTGGCAAGCACACCCTCTATCTCAACTTGTATCCCAACTTTTGCCTCAAGTAGATCAATGATCTTCGACATTTTTACAACCTTTAAAATAAGGAATTGTGCATAAAAACACATTAAGCAACACTTATGACATATATTTCTAATCCACCAGGCTTGATAATCAGTACTTATGATATATACTTAATACGAAGGCTGGAAACAAAAGGAAAAAGATCTGGGGCTGCAAACAAAAAAAAAATAGAGAGAAAATAATAACCTGTTTCATAAGAGTGGAAACATCTGGGGTGACAGACCTTTCACGAGTTTCGGACAAACTACTAGATGATTCAGGAATGTCATGATTTGAAAATGATCTAGATCTCTTGAGGATCTAGCCAAAACAATGTTCATGGCCTCGTCGAAGACCGAGCACTTCACTCATAATTGCTCTCTCATCTACACTTCCATTAGGTGATGCAATAATATATTTTCCTCATGCATCAAGAAGAGGAGCCTGCAATATAGAAAAGAGAAGAGAAAAAGAAAAAGAAAAGGGGAAAAATGAGAAGTTCAGGGGTAGTTTTTGTAAGTTTTAAAGATAAGTTTTTTTGTTTTTTTTGGTAATTAAACTAAATTTCAGAAATTGTTTTTGTAATTATCTTTAAAAGAACATAAGATCAGGCCCTTAGATGAAATAGACATGCATTGTCATATAAAACTAGATAAACAAGATAAATAATCAACATGACAACTTACATAATCATCCTTAGCATCCTTATTTTCCCACTTTCCACTATTATCAGTGTGCATTTTTCGAAACAATTCATCGAAGCTCGGAGCCTCATCCTCATCCTCTTTTTTATCCTTGTCCTTATTACTTTTCTTATTCTCATCACGCTTCTATGGAATAGGTAAAATATAAAAAATTAGATAAATAAATATAATGTTTAAATAGATTTTAAATAATAATAATAATAATAATAATAATAATAATAATAATAATAATTAGACGTACCCAGCCCACAATGTGGGCAACGAGGCTCTTGGATCCTTTATAGCAAGGATACTTTTGTTTTTTCCGGTTGTTTGCATTCTTGATCGATCTATTATGTGAATGCATTGGCCGATAATAGTTTAGTGAGAAAAAACATAATGGAATAAGTTGAAAATACAAAATGAAATTAAAGATTTTACTTTGTATTCTAGTGAAGTAAATAAAGCAATACACATTTGCCAATCTTCATCGGTCATGCTCCTGTAATTAGCAGAAAAGTCTGGATTTTGTGGATCTTCTAGCTGGCTCTGGTAATAAGAGTGAGTTGAGGCCTTGAAACGACTAAAACGTGAAGCAGTTGTTCGTTCAAATGACTTTTTTTTTTTTACCGCATTGTATTGTTTTTTGATAAGTTCGCCTTTCATATCAAAATATCTCTCTAATTTATTACATATAAGTAAGTTAAGCTAAACATTAAATAACACAAAAATTCTACAGAAACTATAAATCATTTACCGGTACTCGTCTAAAACCTTTTTGTTGGTGTTCTTCTGGGACTGACGCCCAGTTCTTGTGACAATGGATCAAAATCTTCCTAATCTTGGTGCTGATTGCCTGTGTATAATACTTTTGGTTCGAGCCAATCGGTAGGACAAACTTTCCATGAAAATCAAATTCAATCGGAAGCTTCTTCTTTCTTGATGCAACCCATATTTCTTGTATATTCTGACCCGTTAATATTGATTGGGTCTTCGTCTGCTTTGATTTTTTATTTATTATTTTTTTTGTGGTTGGTGCACGTATAGGGGGAGAATACATAATACGATAACTAAGTACTCAAACATGTAAAATATATATAATAATATTAATATTGACAAAAAAATATATGGATAATCACTTAGTGTTATGCGTTTCGTCTTCAAATTCACATTGTCTGCTTTGTCTCTTGTTACGACGTCTTGGGGGTTCATCCCCACCATGACAAAAATTTGTCATTAGAAACTATAAAGTAGACAACAATTTTTATGTCACTTTCTAACTCAAATTGAATACTCAATCAAAGCTAGATTATGGAAAATGTAGTCATCATACAAATATGCAGTAGATGGCAGTCAAAAACAAACTTTACGCTATCAATTATTATTGTAATCATTCATATAATGATTTTAAAATGCTAACTTATTATAATAAACTCATGAGAGCAGAAAATCTTTTTCACAAAGATAATAATGTCATAAAAAAAATACTTTGATTAGAGGTTAAAAGTTGTAGGAGGCTTACACATTTAATGCAACCCTATAAATTACCATAAATCTCAACTAGGTGCACTTTTCAATCTATCATTCATTCAATAAAATGGTTATATATAAAATAATATAAAGTGTACTAGAATCTACACCACCATGAAATAATTAATAAGCTATTTCAAATGATACTGTGATCAATCAAACTCGAAGTGTTGGAAAGTAATAATTTAGAATTCATTGTTTAACAACGAAGCCAGTATTTCATCTAAAATTTGTATTCCAAATGTCAGACAACAAAAATAATTTTATTAATATCAAATTGGAAACAACAGCTGAACAGCTACAATAAAAATGAGTCTCATGATGGCAGAGCCGGTTAATTACACTCTCTTCATTTCAAATCTAGTTATTGTATCATGATAGGTAACTGATACGATTATATCATCCTCGTATTATTGTACGCTCAATAAAATCTTATTACTCTAGAATTATAGCCTTGTAAATCATCAAATTTATTAAGCATCAAAGATTCATACGCATAATAAGCAGAAACTCCATCAAGATTTACTGTTAAGAAATTCTAACACTCATATGTACACTTTAGTAATGCAGTTTATATTAGATTGTTGTGAAATTCTGTCAGCATGGAATCTTTAATATTTATGATCAATAACTCAGTCTAAAAGCGAACTAGAAAACTAAAACCTAAGTTTTACTGATATGAAATGTTTGCAATATAATCAAGATAATTCCTTTGCATCAATATTTAATTTTTCTTTAACAAAACTTGTAATATTACAAGGTTAGCACCTAAATTATTAAGGACACGAGCTGCCACACCTTCACCCTCACGAAACAATCCCGCAACAATATCCAATGAAATTGTGAGATAATTACATCACCAATATGAACAAAAACAATATACAAAAATAAAAATCTCACAAATATAAAATCATGAAAATCATCAATCGAAAAATCAAAGTATTAACCATCTGGCAATATATGTTTTTGTATTGTAAATATATGGTGCCAAAAATCACACCAAGGAAAAAAGGGCATAAGATAAAATATACATAAAAATTCTCATATTTTAGAATTCCAAAATTAAGCCAACCCGAAACAATAATTTGAATCAGAAAAAACAAACCTCTTTACACATTGGCAGACAACAAAAAAACTCAGAATCAAACTAAGGTTATAGAAACTTATAGAAAACCCACCAGTGAATCCCTAAATATCACGAAATTGTGGTGTAAACATAAAAAAATGGTCAGAATATTAACCTGTAATTCGCTATGCTCGAGTATCCGACAAGGGCAAGGGAATTGGAATTAACCTTATTTGTATTGAGAGTGTTTTCCAAAAAGCCTGGAGACTTCTCAAAGACAAATCCTGGAGATTACAATTGCTCTTGAGAGGTTTTGACAAAAAAAAAAAGAGCGAGAGATACGAAAAATTCTGGAAAATGAAACCCTTTTGTGCTACTGCTTTTTTTATATTTCACATGTAATTGTCGCCTTCCCCAATTAAAACATTTCACACCATTTTGTAATTGCCGTCTTCTCCAATTATTTTTGTGGATCCGTGACAACAACAACAACTCACCCAATGAGAATTAATTAAGAAACAAGATTTTCAAAACCTAAAAAAATAAAAACTTACTGACAATAATTGTAATTATAGTGGTTGCTGATTAAAAAATAAAAATACTATGTGAATCTAATTGCACAAACACTACAAAAAAATTCGGCAGTGCTGACGGCTAAATCCGTCAGGATTCCGTCAGTATATGAAATACTGACGGCCTCCTGACGGATAATCGCCGCCAGCATTTTTGTGGTCAGGATTCCAGCATCCTGACGGGAAAATGTTCCCGCTAAGAATGCTGGCAGATTTTTTGACGGCTTTACCCGCCAGCATACACTACAAAAAAATCCGGCAGTTCTGGCAGAATTACTGGCGGCCATCAAGCCGTCAGCAATGCTGACGGCTTTCCTAGCGGCCCGACATTGCCGGTGGATATGCTGACGGCCATAGCCGTCAGCAACATTGCCCGCCAGTAATCCGCCAGGGTAAGAGCGGGAGTGACTCCCGCTTAATTATACTGACGGTCATACCCATCAGTGTATAATATTGACATCGCTGGCGGGTCTGGCCGTCAGGATCCTGACGGCAATGACCGTCAGGATATAATATTGAATTAAAAAAAAGGGAGGTTCGCTAATCCTGACGGTTGTGACCGTCAGGATATATTATTTAATTTAAAAAAATTACGCTAATCCTGACGGCTTATTGGCCGTCAGGATATTAACCTAAAAAACGACGCGGTCTTCCCTTCTCCGC
>BMAC01000536.1:18734-29517 GCA_014905375.1 Phtheirospermum japonicum | reverse complement strand
CCTAAAACGAGGCCACCACGTCCGACGATGGCTGTCCGGGATGTGCTCGAATTTCCACCCGTCTGGGTGGATACGAGACTCGTGTATAGTCCTGAGATAGGTCGGCAAGTCCTTCGACGGACATCGTAACCTAAAAATTAATAAGATTATTTCAACATATGTCAAATAATTAAATTATATATTGAATACATAACAAAATTTATTAAAATGCTACTTACCTATTTCCGATCACGACTACCTCGATCCCGGTAGTCCTGACCTCTGATGAACTGGGCGTGCTCCCCACCTCATCAGACGTGGTGGGTGGAACAGTATCATCCAAATCCATGTCGGTGGCATCATCCTCATGGGGTCCCGAGGACGATGAGCCGAGAGAAATCCGATGATTATGAGGACCCCTGCCAGGCATCTAACATACAACATAGTTTTAATAATAATTAAAAATAATTATATAATTATATATATATGTGTGTGTGTGTGTGTGTGTTTATATATATATATATATGATTGTTCATATTATCGTTAACACTCATAAAATTTTCAAACTTCAGCCCTAACTTTCAGACTCATCTTCGTAGCTTTCTTCGTCTTCTTTAGTTAAATCTACTTCATCGCTCTTTGACTCTTCTAAATCATCATTGACCGACTCGTCGTGTTCGTGATTGAGAGGGTCTTTAAACTGAAGTCGACATCCTCTAATTGTATTGCAGGAAATGTTTCTACAACATCTTCTTGCAATGACTGTTGTTCAGGCACGCGAGGCTCGATATAATCCACCGTCGATCGAGCTTTGATTTGTCAAGTTGCCCACCGATCTAGTTTGTCTCGCTTCAAAATCGGATACGAACTGTAGTGCACTTGAGTCGCTTGGTATGCGAGTACAAATGGCTCTTATCGATTGAATCTACGTTTATGATTGATGTCAACGAGCTTATATTGAGGGTGAATTTTCGTGCCGGCTGGAGTTGGATCAAACCACTCACATTTGAACAAGAGCGTCCTTCCGGTTGTTTGAAGCCCGTGATACTCCAATTGAACCACTTCTAGAAGACGACCGTAATAATCCATGTAATCTTGCCCATAATTTGTTCCTCTTATACAAACTCATGTGCTCGACGTTGATCGTTCAGAGCCATACGAGAGCGTGTGAAATCTATATCCATTTATCTAACAACTGTTGAAAGTGTTCACAACACGTGATGGACCATATGCAATTGACCTCATATAATCGTCATTTACATTGTTCAAAGGATCTCGTACCTACAATAATTTTATGTTTACAAATGTTATAATATATTTTAATTGCCACATAATTTTACAGATAATTAAAACTCACGTAGCTCTCAAACAAAAAAAGGAAATTCAGCGTCCACTTTTCGAGTCAGTGCCTCATCTGTAATGTTTGGTTGGTGGCGTTTAACACCATCTTCGAACAAACTGTACATTTATATTAAAATGAAGAATTGTTATAATATTTAATTAATAGATTTCGATAATTAGGGTTGCAACGAATTTGAATTGTTAACCTGATAAATTGTTGGAGTTCAGCACAATTTAGTAACACATATCTTCGGGCCTCGGCCAATTCTTCATCCGACAAGAATTTTTTCCCTGCGTCTGAGAAAGCTTCACCAGTATTTTTGAAAATAGATAGAACGTTTGGATTGTCGTCTTCATCATTTCGAACTTCTTCATTACGATTTAAGTTTGTCCTTTTTGTGGAGACATTATCGTCGAAGTAGTTACGAAACAAAATTCGATGCCTCTTCAACTAAATATGCGTTTGCTATCGAGCCTTCAACACACACTTTATTCCTTACATTATCAAAAACATTTCTCTCAATGTGCATAACGTCTAGATTATGGCGAATCAAGTTAGTGCTCCAGTAAGGCAAATTCCAAAAAATACTTCTTTTTCTCCAACCACTATTCTTCGCTATTAGTCCGTTCACATGTTCTGCATTTTCATCGGTTACCTTCAGAAAGTCCTAGACGTTTGATTTCGGCCAAAGTCTCTGTTCCCGAAAGCACGTGCGGCGGCAGAGCTTCAACCTTTCTATTTTTCCTAAAAAGAAATTTATCTTTAGGAAGTCGATGATCACATTCTAGAAATTTACGATGGTTATCAAACCATGATTGTTTCATGCTCTTTTTCAGGGTAAAAGCGTTTGAACGCTCCATGTAATACGGACAAGCCATCCGACCGGACGTACTCCAACCGGACAACATCGAGTATGCAGGAGAGTCGCTAATGGTCCACATAAGGGCCGCTCGCATCTGAAAGTTTTGTTTTTTAAATACATCGTACGAGAGCACCGTCGGACAACAACTGCTTCAGATCTTCAATCAATGGCTGTAGAAAAACATCTAACTTATCTTTGGGGTTTTGTGGGCCCGGGACGAGAACGTTGAGAAACATATACCGCTCTTTCATGCACATCCAGGGAGGCAAATTGTATGGTTTTACAATCACCGGCCATGAAGAGTATTGTTTTCCAAAACTTCCAAAAGGTTGAAATCCGTCTGTACATAGACCCAATCTTACGTTTCGAGTTTCAGCGGCGAACTCTGGATGATTTTGATCGAAATGCATCCAAGCCTAAGAATCTGACGGGTGGTGCATGACACCATCCTCTACCGTATGTTCTGCATGCCACCGCATATCCTTTGTTATTGTTTTAGATGCGTACAACCTCTGCAGGTGGGCCGTTAGAGGAAAGTAAAACATCCTCTTGTACGGAATTAAGTTGGACTTGCGCCGTTTAGCTTGTCCCTTCTTCGCCGGTTTGAACTGTGGATGATCACAAAACTTGCACTTATCCAGATTCAAATCATCCTTCTAGTAAATCATGCAGTTCTTAACGCAGCAGTCTATCTTCTCTACCGGTAACCCTATACCTCTCAAACACTTCTTACTTTCGTATAAATTATCTGCAACATTATTGTCTTCTGGCACGATCTCTTTGTTTAAATCAATAAATTGATCATAACACTTCTGAGAAATGCCATGCTCTAATTTTAAATTCATAAGATGGGCAACTAAAGACAACCAATTGAGTTTCTCGCAGTCGGGATACAAAGGTTTTTTGCAACTTTCAGAATATCGAAAAATTTCTTCGCCTCGGAATTAGGTGATTCATCCAACTCAATGGCATTCATATCGAAATTAGGACCGACAACATCTCGCACCATATCGATGTACACATTTGATGATGAACCCCCGGTTTCAATATCAGCGGGCGATGAGACGTGATCTGTTTCCCCGTGATGAGTCCAAATGTAGTAATCAGCAATGAACCCTTTGGTACCGATGTGATATTTTATCTCATCGATAGACCTATAACTAGAGTTCCTACACTTAGTTCGTGGGCAAGGACATTTTAGTTTAACACCGTCCCTCTTTGCAGAATCATTCGTGAGTGCAAATTGTACGAAACTATCTACACCGGCCACGAGCGCCGGATATAGAAATCCGGAAATAGTCCGTTTGTACATCCAACTACGATCATCAGCCATCCTAGAATTTTTTAGTGTTAAGCATATTCTAGAATTAAAGAAGGTGGCAAATTTAGGTAGCAATACGAGAAAAATGAGTAATCCGAGTTGTAATTGGTAAGGCTTATATCCCATTCAAGAACGTGACGTTTAGTAGTATGTATTATCTTAAAATATGCATTTTTCTTAGACTCAAAATTTCGGCAGCATCTCCCCTCAGTTCTCGTAGTGCACGTATATTTTAGTGCACCCGAGAACAATTAGAGAGATGCAGAAACCGAAATTTCAAAACTAAAAAAAAATCATACACATAAGATAACCATACTACAAGTCACATTCTCAAACTGTCCAAAAATGGGARAATTCGAAATTTAGTATCAAACTCTATATTTGATACTAAATCTGAAATGGGTATAAGGAATATTGGAATAATTCAAAACTTAGTTTCAAATTTTTCTATTTGATATTAATCTCTCAAACAAGTGATCTATATGCATCGCGTCACTTCACCAAGATTCCAAATAAGCAATTACCACCGTCACATTTTTTAAAAAATATTTTGAAAACTTAAATAAAATTACGTGACACCCTATAACGTTTTTAGAAAAAAATTGAAAACCCGCTATTGGAGGGACAACACCTCCCGGCCGGCGCCGTAACCCACGTCAACATCCGACGGTATACAACCAACAACACCAATGACATTAATATATATAAACAAAATTAAATCTCGGCCGATCACCACGGCCTCCCATGCATGAACAATATATATATACAATATAATGGGTGAGTACATGCATATATCACAATATAATTTACCCCTAATGTTTATCTAAATTTGAAAGCAAACCCTAATAATCTAAATTAATACAATGATAAACCCTAATACAAGATTGCTTCTAGTTAGGTAGATTCTGAAGTAGACACGGCGCCTTCTTTTATTCGAAACGCCTCGTGATCTTCAACCAATTGTGTGCTTCAATATAATTACCGTCCAAAAGGGAGCTGAAACTCATGATAGAAGCCCACTTTCGTTAGTGAATATTCGACACGTCAAAAGAGAAAAAAAAGAAGTATTTTGAAAAAAATCATTATTTCATATGTGACGACAGGCCGAACAGCAGTCCAAGCAGATGCGAGTGAAATAGCTGCTCCCATTCCGACAAGAGAAGGAATGATTTTTCGTTGTCTATAAAGGTACACACAACATTCGAATACAGGTCATCGCTTTCCTCGACCACCCTCACCATGTCAGCCCCAAAAATCAAATGGCTCCTTGCTAACATGGTCACTAAAAACAGACGCCTTCAACGACTGTATCTACTGCTGAATTATAGATGTATGGAGCCGACATGGAGAGGGCGTTTGAGGAGGACAATCTCTGTATGAATATTGTATGCGCTCTTTATAGACACGTCTACTACATAATCTACCCAAGCTTAATTATTTCTAAATTGAACCTTAATTCGGTGATTATTTCTAAATTTAACTCTAATTAGGAAATTATTCATAAATTGAGCCCTAATTACAAAATTATTCATAAATTGAACCCTAATTATGTGATTATTTCTAAATTGAACTCGAATTATATAATTATTCGTAAATAGAACCCTAATTAGGGGTTTTTTTTTTTTTTTTTTTCCTTATAAATTATGTATCCTATTTCTAAGGGGTTGGGGACGAAGGAACCGATATTGAGATTCTGCTATGCGACTGATTATTATCAAATCTGTGGTTTTTTTAGATACATCCTAATAAATCTGTAATATCTTTTTTTTTCTTTTCCATTTTTTAACGCTTCTTGTTTTAATTATTTTAAGAATTGATGTTAAATGTTTTGCACAGAACGTTTCTATTCCTCCCAAAAACGGTTCTTTCAATTATTTAATCATAAAAAATAATCCTTATATTTAATCATATAAGGGATATTATTTCCCTATATATATCATAAATCTTGTTAGATAATTCGTTGGCCATTTTTAATGAATTAACTGTTGGCCTCCAAGTAGGAGTGTATATAAAGCTAGAATCTTTCAATGAATTTTAAGTTTGGTATATTATTACTAATTTTGTAAAAAGATATTAAACTACTTTGATTAATATCAAACTCAATAAATTATTGTTTTGTTTTGCATTTCTCGACGAGAATAAGATAGAAAAAGTAGAATATAAATTTTTATTTATTTTATTTTTGATAATAGAAAAATGAATAAAATAAATACACTACAACAAATGAGATCAACGGGAATGGCAAGATTGGCACGACAATTATGTTTCTCAATTAATTCTCATTAGGTGAGTTAATTATTATTATTATTATTATTATTATTATTATTATTATTATATCATTTCACTACAAAAAAAATCGGCAATACAAGCGGATTTACTGGCGGCCGCCCAGAAATGTTGACGGATTTGCTGGCGGAAAACCTTGCTGGCGGTCCATGGCCGTCAGTATTTATCCCCGTCAGCATCCCCTCAAGGATAGGGCGGGAATTTATCCCGCGTAACTATCCTGACGGTCCATGCCCGTCAGAATAATATTTTTTGATTAAAAAAAAAAAAAAGAAATATGCTGACGGCCATGCCCGTCAGCGAATAATTTTTAATTAAAAAAAATAAAAATATATACGCTGACGGCCTTGCCCAGTCAGCGTATAAGTATAATCCTGACGGCCCTGCCCGTCAGGATTGTAACCCTAAAATCGACTCCCCTCCTTCCCCGCTCATTCTGTCAAAACGCAAGGAAAAAAAAATTGCCCCGCCTCAAAGCTTTCAAGCCCCTGCCACCGTCGCCGCCATCGCCGCCGCCTCGCAGCTGCCTTCCCGTTCCCGTCGCCGATCGAAGGTGCCGCCGCACAGCCACACAGCCGAGCCATCGCCGCCCCCCCTGCCCCCCCATCGTTGAGCCATCGCCGCCGCCCCGCCATCCCCGTCGCCTCGCCGCCCCCTGCCCGAATCCCAGACGCCGCGCCGTCTCCCCGTTCCCATCGCCTCTCCACCTCGCCGCCACGAAGGCCAGCCGCCGTCGCCGTCTGCCACCGCGCCGCTCCCTTGCCGCTGCTCCAAGGTAATTTATTTTTTTCAATTTTAATTTTATATTCTTGTATATTTTTTGTATATTTATATTTGTTTGTATATTTTTTATATAATTATTGTTTATTAATTATTATATAATTAGTTTTAAAGGTTAGGGTTTAGTGTTTGTTTAGGGATTAGGGTTGAAAGTTGGGTTAATTAGGAATTAATTACAAGATTAGGGCTAAAGTATGAGTTTAGTTTAGATTTAATTTGAAATTAGGGTTTCATTTAGTGTATAAATTAAAATTATGTAATAATTTAGGGTATAATTTATAATTATAGTTTAAAAATCTGTTTTTTCTTTAAAATAATTTTTTTAAATAAAATATGTTTTTTTTTTAAATAAAAATTTGTTTTCCTTTTTTTTTTAAATTAGGGGATAGTTATATAATTATTTCTCAATTAGGGTTTAATTTATGTTTTAATTTGAAATTAGGGTTTAATTTAGGGATAATCACATAATTAGGGTTCAATTTATGAATAATTATATAATAAGGGTTCAAATTATGAATAATTATATAATTAGAGTTAAATTTAGGAAAGGAAAACCCTTGTGCGTGACCTCTAAGTAAGCCCCCCTATATATTCTGCTCTGAAACTCACACTTTTCGCCAGACAAAAAAACTAACTCCGAAGTCTCATAAACTCAATAACAACACATACCTCTCCTACTCTTTCTCGCAATGGCACCATCAGCCCAAATTTCCCTCATCGGACCGCCAGAGGTCTACCAACAACCACCACGCTCCGCCGCCAAAACCACCACCAAGCGCGATCCATTTACGGACCTCATGGAGGCGGATTTCAACACCACCTCCCTCCCACCTATGGGTTATACCGAAAACAATTCGCCGACTTTTCTGTCGACGGGCAATCCCTGTTTGGATTTCTTCTTCCACGTTGTCCCTGACACTCCCCCTGAAACCCTAATCCAACGCCTGGAGCTCGCCTGGAAGCAAGATCCATTAAAAACCCTAAAGCTCCTCTGCAATCTGCGAGGAGTGCGAGGCACCGGCAAATCCGATAAAGAAGGAGGCTACACGGCAGCGCTCTGGCTGCACAAAAATCACCCCAAAACCCTAGCCTGCAACATGGCCTCGTTTGCGGATTTCGGCTACTTCAAGGATCTCCTGGAGATTCTATTCCGGCTTCTGGAAGGCCCCGACGCGCGAAAATTGGCCGTGCAGGAGTACGAGAATTGGAAAAGTGCCGAAAGAATGATGACTCCCCGTGCTCAAAAAAAGTTATTGGGATATGTAGATAGAAGGAGAAGCCGACCAGTCCGCCATGGCCGAATACGGAAGGTGGACAGTGCGAAAAGAAACGGCAAATTAAAAAAGAATATTAATAATAATAAGCCGAAAGTGAGCCACGAAGAAAAGAGGATCCAACGGGCAAAGAAGGCTGTCGAGAGGTTCAACCGCGATCCCGATTTCAAGTTCCTGCACAATCGCGTGTCGGATCATTTTGCCGAGTGCTTGAGATCCGACATGAAGATGTTGGAATCCGGGCGTTTTAGTAAAATCAGCCTGGCAGCCAAGTGGTGCCCCTCTCTCGACTCGTCGTACGATCAAATCACACTGATGTGCGAGCCGATTGCGAGAAAGGTGTTTCCGAGAGAGGAATATCCAGAGTACGAAGGAGTTGAGGAGGCGCATTACGCTTACCGCGTGAGGGATCGTCTAAGGAAGCAGGTCCTGGTGCCCCTGCGTAAAACCCTGGAGTTGCCCGAGGTTTACATGGGCGCCAGCGATTGGGGCTCGATTCCATACGGTAGAGTGGCCTCTGTTGCCATGAAAACTTACAAGGGCAAATTCTTTGAGCACGATGAGGAGAGATTTAAAGAGTATCTCGAGAAAGTGAAAAATGGGGAGGCCAAAATCGCCGCTGGCGCTTTGCTCCCTCATGAAATAATCGCGGCGCTGAATGACGACGACAACGGCCAGGTGGTGGAGCTCCAGTGGAAGAGAATGGTGGATGACATGGCGAAGAAGGGGAAATTGAATAACTGCCTCGCGATTTGTGATGTGTCTGGGAGTATGTCTGGGATTCCAATGGTGGTCTCGATTGCGCTCGGGGTTTTAGTATCGGAGCTGAGCGAAGAGCCCTGGAAGGGCAAACTCATCACTTTCAGCGAAAATCCCAAGCTTCAAAAGGTTAAAGGGCGTAGTTTGAAGAAAAAAACAGAGTTTGTGGAAAGAATGGATTGGGGTGCTAATACTGATTTCCAGAAGGTGTTTGATTTATTACTTCAAGTTGCAGTGAACGGGAAACTGAAGCCTGAGCAGATGATCAAGAGGCTGTTTGTGTTCAGCGACATGGAATTCGATCAGGCGTCTCAGAATCCATGGGAGACGGATTATAAGGCCATTGTGAGGAAGTTTAAAAAGAAGGGTTATGGGGATTGTGTGCCGGAGATTGTGTTTTGGAACCTGAGGGACTCGAGGGCAACCCCTGTGCCGGCGAACCAGCTAGGGGTGGCGCTGGTGAGTGGGTATTCTAAGAATCTGATGACGATGTTTCTGGAAGAAGGTGGGATTGTGAGTCCTGAGGCTGTTATGGATGCTGCGATTTCTGGCGAGGAGTATCAGAAGCTGGCGGTTTTGGATTGATCTGAATTTTGACGGTGTGATGGGAATCGGATATAATTTATTAGGTTATTTTATTATCTTTTATTTTATCACTACTCTATATATCTTTTAGAAAATGTCTACAGTACATTTATTCATTCATTTTAGAGGTATCATACCCTCAATAATTCAATCAATAATATGTTCATTTTACAGGTATCATACCCTCAATAATTCAATCAATAATATGTTCATTTTAGAGGTATCATACCCTCACTAATTCAATCAATAATATGTTGCCACCTGCCATGAAAGTGGTTAACTTGCCATAGCAGGTTAAAAAAAAACTTCTATTATCATTTAATATTATAAAATTATTTTATTACCTTCTTTATTTTAGTTGCAATATTAGTAAATTCAATACCTAATAGATATTTAAAAAAGGTTCCACCAACTACACTTAACAAGATAATTACACAATGCAATTAAAGTCACACGAAATATTCATTTCCAATCTATTACAAGTCACTATTAAACTAACAAATAGTTAGAAAAAAAAAAGAAATTACAAACTAATTGTTTCTTAACAGAAGTATATATTTTCAATACCGTAGTATTATTTAACATAAGTTATATCATTAGCTAATAATATTTAGAAACTTTATTTTACATTGATAAATAATAGTATAAACAAATAAATTATTTAACATTCTAATTAGTTAATAATGGCATCACAATTGGAATTGTATTGAAAAATAAATATTTTAATAAAAAACATTGTATTTTCATTGGTGTTCATGAAATAATATAAAAAACAAATATTGTAAACACAATATGACAAAAAGAACTCTTAGATACTTTTCGTGATCAAATAATGCTTTTAATAATACTTCTTAAATGTTGTAGCTTGCATGCGACATGAAGGAGTACCTTAATTGTTAAATACAGAATTTTGAAACGTCAAGTGAAAGAAAAAAAGAAAGATGTGTAGTAGATCTTGAAATGAGAAGGGGATATGTATCTTTTAATCCATTACATTATCATTTCATCATATTTTAGTCATATATTTTGGGTACAATCCCAAATGTATTTAAGTGCGATTGTACCTTGGTCTTACCCATTCATACCTCTTATTTAAAGAATTAAATATAATATTAATTATATATTTACCAAATTAACTTTTACCAAAACAATTGGAATATTTAGAAATACAAATAGTTTGAATAAATATAAACATTTATAATAAATTACAATAAATAGTTATTGTATCTGAAAAACAAAAATAATTAGAAATATTAGTAATTAACAAAAAAAAAGTAAGAATATATTTAAGAATGAAGAAATATCAAGAGATAATAATAATATATATTAATTATTTAAATTATAAAAATTATTTAATAATTTTCTTTAAAATATTATTATAAAAAAATTGAATCTCCATCTATAAGAATCCTCCTTCCAGAAGAAAACTAGGTTTGTTCATACCAAAATGAGATATGTTTCTCATATGATTATAATATTTTTACCAATTTATTATACATTAATCAAACAACTACATATAAATATTGGTTCTCCTCATTTTTTTAATGTATCGTAGTGATTCCATTAATATTTCACATTATTAGTACAAAATAATT
>BMAC01000535.1:453398-469113 GCA_014905375.1 Phtheirospermum japonicum | reverse complement strand
ATTTATTCCTGCTCCAAGATCTAACATTCCTATTGCCTTTTGTCCATTGGCCAACGAAATAGTGATGCAGAAACTTCCAGGATTGCGTTCCTTGGGAGGTAATGGCTTCTTAAAAACGCGCTAACCTCCTTTGTTAATGGTACGTATTGATTCATCGCCAAACGTCTCTCTCTCGAAGCAAGTTCCTTAAAGAATTTTACGTAGGCGGGCATTATTTTGATTACTTCCAACAATGGTAGATTGATATTGACATTCTTCAAGAGGTTGTATAGCTCCATGAACCTCTTGTTCTTTTTCGCTTGACGCAACCAGCTTGGAAAAGGAACAGCATCCTTAAATTACGTCGTTGATTGCTTCGGCAGTGATGGTTTGTCTTCGCCAAGGGTGTCGTTCGGAATCGTCCCTTGAATGGAACCAGGCACGTATCTATTGGTGGATTTATGTATCTTGTCTACTGGTTTAGGAACGATTTCCTCATCCTGGTCCACTATGCCATTGTCGATCTTCTTCCCACTGTGAAGAATGTGAACCGCTGACGCTTGCTCAGGCTGACTTGGTAGCTTTTCCTTCTCCTTATTTGACCTTGCAAAGTTAGTTGCTAGTTGGCCCATAGTTCTTTCCATCCTATCCATGTTTTTAGCTAGATCATGCACAACACCGGAAACATGGTCAATTCCGTTCACCTTCTTCGAGAGTTCATCAATCTTTGCATTCACTTTCGTAAGTCCCTCTCTATTGCTAATCGTCTCGGCCACTTGATTTTGCTGCCAAACCAACAGCTGATCATTGGGTTGAGTCGCATTAGACGCCTTCCCTTGCGTATGAAAATTATTTTGTGGCGGAGACACTGGTGGTGCTTGAGCATATTGTGGTGGGGGATATTGTGGATCAGGTGGCATATGATTTGGATTTCCAGGGCCCCATTTGAAAAGAGGATTATCACGTTGCGGTGTGTACTTCTTTTGATTCGAATAATTCTGGATCGCGTTAATATCCTCATGCTGCTCAATGTTGTTTGGACACACATCCGCTGAATGCTGGGGGGATTCACACTGGTTACATGTTACGGCCATCCTTTGTGTAGTGGCCTTGCTAGCTCGCTCGGCTTTTGAAGCAGCTAATTTCTCGTCAAATATCTCCTCACATTTCGCCTTCACTAACTTGCCGTCATCTAAATCAGGATTAGGGATGGAAACTTCGTTAACCCTCATTTTACGAGGTCGAGAGTTGGTTTGTCTAGATTTTTCGCTATGCTTTTCCAACACCCGCCTTGCCTCGGTGGCTGTTAAATCTCCAAAATCTCCTCCCACTGCTATCTCCATTTCTCGTTTCCCATGGTCCAATAAACCATCAAAGAAAAACTGTTTAGTCATCTCTGGAGAATAGTTGTGGTGGGGGCAAGCTTGCAAAAGCGTCTTGTAACGTTCCCAAGTTTCATGAAATAGCTCTCCATCAAACTGTTCAAAGGTAGTAATTTGCCTCCGAAGATGCCCCGTAGTTTGGGCCGAATAGTACTGGTTTAAAAACTTTTCGCTGATCATATCCCAGTCAGTCAACGAGCCAGGCTCTAGTGATAGTAGCCATGACTTCGCCTTGTCCTTCAAGCTGTACTGGAAACAAATCATTTGTACTTCCTCTTGGTGAAGGCCATGAACTACGAATCGCCCCACTTCATCAACAAAGTAGTTTAAAAATGCCAAGGGGTCCTCATGGGCATTTCCGTGAAAAGTCGGGAGTAAGTTAAGTTGATGCGGTTTGATTTCGTCTGCCCTTGCGGTAGGTCCAAGAACAATGGCAGACCTAAAAGGTACAACCTTTGGACGTGCTAAATCGCGCTGTCTTGGTGCTCGATCTCCCCTTGGTTCCCTAACTCGATCATTAACTCTCTCGTAGTGGTCATCATGCGCGTGATGGTGCTCGCGCTCGTATCTCCTTCCGAAATTGTTTTTCTCGTAACCATGATCCTGATTCTCCAACCAMTCATTCACGTGCCTTTGATTGTTAACATAAGCATCACGCTGCAGAAAATTCTCATTCCTAAATGCCATGTTCTCGATGTTGTGTTGACGCATGACGTTGTTGTTCACCTCTTCGTTTTGCCTCATATTTGCCATGTTGGGTTGGTGATTGACTATGTTGTGCTGCTGGTTAACTCCTTCGTTTCTCCCCTCGTCTCGTCTCACGTCTTTCATGTGCTGCTGACAATTAGCCCAATTGGCTCGGGGTTGTGGTTGTCCATGCAAAATGATTGGTTCAATACCATACACATTTTGAATGGGGCGTGGTGGTGAATCGCCGTTTCGAACCGAATGTGCTCCTAACATAATGTCGGGAGCTTGATCGCAAGCAAAATCAGTTGCTGTCGAGGAATTGTCCTCGGGAATAAAAACGAGTCTTGGTCTTGGCGGATTTGAACGCTGAATGTTGTCAATGAATGGTGCAAGGTCGCGTTGAAGTGATCGCCTTCCTTGCATAAACTCAACAACACATCAACGTACCAAATGGCAAAAACCAAGTGCGAAAGTAAAAATAAACTAATAACTTAAAAAGAAAATAAAATGAAAAACATCTTTAAATTCCTACTCGTTGCTTCCCCGGCAACGGCGCCAAATTTTTGATCTAAACTTTTGTGCACCCCGTTTTTAATAAATTAATTTAAAAGCATGTTAGTTTGAGTACGAGGTAACTGTAGGGTGATAAGCTTGACTCGAGTCGTATCTCTCAAGGAAACAACTGTTCGGTCTTTCGGATGTTTTTCTCAATTTACGAATTAAAGTAAAATACATGTACAATTGGGGTTTTGAAAGATATTGAGTTGATCATTATAAACTAAAGCAATAATTAAACTATGGCTAATTAAACTAATTATTCTAACTAGATTATCAACTACGAGCAATAATTATACTATCAATAATACGCAACCATAAATTAAACCTAATTAACGAATCTAAGATCATAAACATAATAAATTACCACTAAGCAATGAATCATAAGAATCTAAGAACGAATAACTAAGAATGAATCAATCGCATAAGTAGACTAAAGTAATTTAATATCCAATATCAAGCATAAAATGAATAAGCTAATTAAACTAGTTCTAGCATTAACTAAGAAATTAACTAATAAATTAACTACTAAATTAACTAATAGTTTAGAAAACTTATTGTAACTACTAAAAGTAGTAAAAAGCTCCAGCTATTCCGGAGTTTGAACGTTGATCTTGGGCCAAGATTGAATACCGAACTCGAATTCGATGTTCTGGACACGTTGTTCTTCGATCCTTGATCTCCGTCTTCAAATCTTGTTATGAGATATGGAATTATTGTTATTGGAAGCTATGGAACCCTAGGTGGTCGTGTATTATGTGTCTCTGGTGTCTCTCCTCTGAAAAATCCGAAATATAGAGGTTTTTTTATAGATATTGTAAGTCTTGGCGCACAAGAAATCCTAAAATCCGAATTCTGGGCCGTCGCGTCGACAGTGCGTTGACTGACGCATGCTGGTGCTCGACGTCGGTGCTACCTGGGTGTGCGCATCGGCTGGGCAGGTGCGTCGACTGATGCGGGCTTGCATTGACGCTTCAGAGAATTGCATCGACCGTGCGTCGACTGACGCCCCTTCGGTCGATGCTTCAGAATGTTGCGTCGATTGACGCCCTTTCGATCGACGCTTCAGAACGTAGCGTCGGAAGTGATTCGGCCTTACGTCGACTAACGCGGATCATGGCTCACGTCGACGGAGCATCGACTGTCGCGTCAGTCGACGCGATAGAGCGTCTGTGTCCGTCTCTCGATCTTTTGCTACTCGTTTCGCCGGAAAGCTCGTTCTCCTATTTTTGAACATCGAACTTCATCTATTACATGCTGAACTCTTCCGGTTACTTATCTGTAAGGTGAAAACAATGAAATATCACCTATTTGCATCAATTACGAATAAAATACGGTAAAATAAGTCAGAACTATAAAAATACGGAATTATGCTTAAATCGTCCAACTTATACCAAAAACAAATAGAAAAACGAACTAAAAAGCTAATAATAATAAGGACAAATCTACTCTAATTAGTATGAGCAACCATATCCTATAGTCTAAATTGGTCTAAGGACTTTATCATACGTGCAATTATAAGAAAAGCGAAAATATAAGATAAAGAAAGTTGCCTTTATTAATATAATTCCAATAAAATCATAATACAAGTAGAATGAAATCCAATCTAATTGGAACGTCGGACACTCTACTCTAACAATCTCCCACTTGCCCTAGTGCCAATTGCCCATGTATTTTAGGCCCATCTTCTCAAGATGCCCGTCAAATACCTTTTGTGCTAAAGGCTTAGTCATAGGGTCTGCTACATTTTCTGCCGAAGCGACTCGATCCACAACGACATCGCCTCTACCAACGATCTCTCTCACCAGGTGGTATCGTCTCAAGATGTGTTTGGATCTCGGTTCTTTTGCTTGCGCTATAGCCCCGTTGTTGTCACAATAAATTATTGTTGGATCAACAGCGGACGAAACTACATCCAACCCTTGGATAAAGTTTCGCATCCAAATAGCCTCTTTTGCTGCATCTGATGCAACAATATATTCAGCCTCTGTAACATAATGTAACGCCCTAGTTTTTCATAGCGAAAATATAAGCGGAAGCAATTATATTTTAATAAAAGTAATATGGGGGACGTTACTTAAATAAATACATTTGATTAATTTTTAAGATAAACAAATTATGAAAAATATTTTGTATGAAATAATATCACTTTAAAGAAAACAAATACATATAATATCATTTGAACATAACAAATAAAATAATAATAATAATAAAAATAATAATAATGTTTGGCATTTTGTAAATAGAGCTCGAGTAAATCCAACATGTATAAATTATATGACTATTTATCAAGTTTTGAAAATAGAAACATATAAGCTTTAAATCATGTTTTATCATAGTCGCCACCACCATGCTTACGCTGCACTTCACTTAACCTGAAAAATGTTTGAAGGGATGAGTACACAACGACTAAGTGGATATACCGTTCATAATTAATTTCTCAATATAACATAGTATCATAGTAAAATATGGAAATAATTGTTCTGTGCAGTACGGTGGGCCATCCCAAGGATTTGTAGAACCCGGACCGATTAGCGGCCCCTGACCAATAATTGTTCTGTGCTGTCGCGCGACTCTATGTATACATAGTCATTTGCCCGAAGGCCATAATTGTATAATTGTCATGTATTCACAATAAACCATAGCATATTGAGCAATTAATATGAACTTGAATTTAGAAAGATTTTGAGTTAAATATCCCCACCTTTAGACTGTCGCTTGTGATCTTTGAAATATGCGAATGATCGTGTTTACAAATCACGAGTCTCATTATCAATGCTCCTACATGAAAATGTGATTTAACTTATTTTATAAAATAAGGATTTTAAAACTTAAAATATGAATAATTGAAATAATTATTAGTCAAACCTTGAAATAAAGTCAAAGAGGCTGTTTTTGTAAAGTTCATGAAGCTGGAGGGTGTAAAGAAGATAACTTGAAATGTTAGTAGGCTGAAAATGAGTCTCTTGTAAGTTCGGGGACTGAATTTGGAGTTTGGGTAAATTGGGGGCTCAATCGAATAGGATCAAAGGTCTTGGGGGTCAATTTGTAATTTCTAGAAGGTATCTGGTGTAGAAAATCAAGCCCAGCTCTATATCTTCCTCATTTCTTTCTCTGTTTCACTACCCCCAAGATCAACACAATCCCAATTCATCATCCACACACCCTGCGTCCCAAATCAGACGATTTCATAATACCTCTTCAAAATCCCCAAATTGGAAATTGGTAGCGGCATAAAACAATTGGCGCAGCACCTGCGGATTGGCAGCGAGGGCGGCCCGTAGCAGCTCTGAGCAGCGGTTGGCAGGCGACGCTCTATCTCTAGGCCCGATTGTTTTTCTCCCAATTTCAGAAATCGGCCGCTGCACTTCTTCCTGTATCAAATCGATCGGCCACATCTCCTCTTCCCTGACTAATTGATGGCGGTGGCGGCATTCGACAAACGGAGGCGAGGATGGTGGCACGCAGTGGCGGCGGCACGGTGAATGCGCGGCTGGTCTGGTTCAAGGTGAAGGTTGCTCCGGACTTCGTCGGCGCCGGGTCGTACGTCAATGGCTTCGAGGAGTTGCACCGGAAACTGAGCGACAGTGCTGACGATGTGTAGGTGGCGGTGGTGGCACTCGAACGTGACTGGGGGTGACCAAGAGTGACTGCCGGTTGACAAATTCGTGGGCGGCCAGAGATCGGCGATTGTGGGGTTGAAATTGTCGGTGGTCTGTTGTGGAGATGGTTTGGGTCGGCGTTTGTGATGGCTCGGAGACAATTCCCTTCTTTTGGTCTGTATATAAGTCGGCTGTATATAAGTCGGCAGATTGGGTTTCAAGTTTCAAGCTTTGGTTTTTGGCTATTGATTGAAGAAGTGAAGGCAGAAAAAATCATATTTTGTGACCTTGAAAAATTAGTGAAATTAGTGAATTAGTTGCGGCCAAACGTGAAGTGTTTTAAAAGAGTTTGAATTAAAAGTTAGGTTTAAGAGTTCTAATTTCTTTGGACTATTTGATGCTGAAAACTCTCAACCGATTAAAAGAGGAACGTACGAAGAAGGGGTTAAATTTGAGGAGTTCACGTGTATCTGGGCTCGCTCAACTAATGGGCTAAGAAATTGTAAAACCGATGCATGGTCTATTTAATTGAAAGGAAAGAATAATTCTTGTGATAAATCAAATAAGTTTAGCTTAAAACTGAATAAAATGTTTTATTAAAAACTGAGATTTAAATATGAAAATGAAATAGAGTGTTCATTATACTTAAATAAGGTAAAATAAAATATGGGATGTTACACATAATCTGCAGTCGTCTCTTGTTTAGAACTTTTCCAACTAACTGCTCCTCCATTCAAGGTGAATATATATCCAGACATTGACTTTGAGTCATATACATCGGATTGAAAACTAGAGTAAGTGTATCCCTCTAGTTTCAATTCCTCATTGCCGTATATCAAGATTATATCCTTAGTTTCTTCTCAAGTACTTAAGGATCTCCTTAACAGCGTTCCAGTGTTCAAAACTTGGATTCGACTGATATCTTCTCGTGACGCTCACAGCATGTGCGACATCAGGTCTAGTACATAGCATTGCATACATAATGTTCCCAATCGCGGATGCATAAGGTACACGAGCCATCTTTCCTCTTTCTTCAGGTGTCTTTGGAGACATAGCCCTAGAAAGTGGATCAGTGCTCATTGGGAGGTATCCACGCTTGGAYTCCTCCATGCTAAACCGTTTTAGCACTTTGTCTATGTACATAGATTGGGATAGTCCGATCATCTTTCGTGATCTATCTCGATATATCTTTATCCCAAGGATAAAAGATGCTTCTCCCAAGTCCTTCATGGAGAACTGCTTAGATAACCAAGTTCTTGTTGATTGCAACATCCCTACATCATTCCCAATGAGTAGAATATCATCAACATAGAGTACAAAAAAAGTAACTGCCCTCCCACTAACATTCTTATAGACACATTGTTAATCCGGATTCTTATGAAAATCAAACATTTTTATTATTTCATCAAATCGGATGTTCCAACTCCTCGAAGCCTGTTTGAGACCATAAATGGATCTTTGGAGTTTGCAAACATGTTTCTCACTCCCACTGGATATGAAGCCCTCTGGCTGCTTTATATATATATATCTCTTCCTTAATATTTCCATTAAGGAAAGCAGTCTTCACATCCATTTGCCATATCTCGTAGTCATAATACGCAGCTATGGCTAACAGGATTCGAATGGACTTAAGCATCACTACTGGTGAAAAAGTTTCCTCATAATCAACGCCTTGCAAAGGAGTATAACCTTTTACAACCAAACGTGCTTTAAATGTACTTACCTCTCCATCTACTCCAAGCTTCCGCTTGTAGACCCATTTGAAACCAATGAGAACAATTCCCTGTGGTGGGTCCACCAAGGTCCATACCTTGTTGGAGTACATGGAGTCAATTCCGGACTGCATTGCTTCTTGCCATTTTTTTCGAATCAATGTCAGACATTGCCTCTTCATAGCTTCTTGGATCACTATCCAAAAGGAGTCCCTCTTCTTTGTTCTCTAACAAAAGGTTCATCCTCTCAGGAGCCCTTGAAACCCTTATGGATTTTTGAAGAGGTTGTGCTATAGATGGTCCAGCCTCAGCTGGTGCGCTATTTGCGGTAACCTGTGGGATACTTTTTGGCTCTTGAAATTCATCAATTTCTACAACTCCGCCACCCCTTTTAGAAAGAAACTCTTATTCAAGGAAAGTGGCATTCCTCGAAACTAACACCTTTTGTTCCGAAGGGTCATAGAAATGGTATCCTATAGACTCTCTTGGATACCCCATAAACTTACACAAGATGGATCTCATGTCCAACTTATCTCGCACTTGACGCTTCACGTAAGCATCACACCCCCATGCTTTTAGGTATCTGTAGGAAGGTGACCTCCCATACCATATTTCATAGGGTGTATCGGGTACGACTTTACTTGGCACCCTATTTAATAGGTATGCCGCCGTTTCTAAGGCATAGCCCCAGAATGAAAGAGGTAAGGAAGTGCAACTCATCATTGATCGAACCATGTCCAACAAAGTTCGATTTCTATGCTCCGAAACTCCATTCAGTTGTGGAGTTCTGGGAGGAGTCCACTGTGAGAGAATACCATTCTCTCTTAGAAAATCAAGAAACTCAGTTGATAAGTATTCACCTCCTCGATCTGATCGAAGAGTCTTAATAAAACGACCAGTTTATTTCTCTACTTCACATCTAAACTCCTTGAACTTTTCAAAGGCCCCAGATTTATACCTCATAAGGTATACATAACCAAACCTAGAATAATCGTCGGTAAAAGTTATGAAGTAGTGATAATTCCCTCTCGCACTAACACTTAGTGGACCACATACATGTCTATGGATTAAATCCAACAGACCTTTGGCTCGTTCCACTTGTCCAACAAATGGTGACTTAGTCTTTACTTTAAGGCATGACTCACATGTTGGCAACTTTTGCTCTCCCTTAAGGTCGAGTTTTTGTCCCAGCGTGTGTATCCTTTTTTCGGAAATGTGACCTAATCTAGTATGCCAAAGTGTAAAAGAACTTTGATTATCTAACTTCCTTTTATTTTGTTGAATTGTGAGAATGAGTTCACTTGGGGAAATGGTGTATAAAGAATTTGTCAAATAACCGGAATATATAAAAGCATAGTCTTTGAATATGGAACAACTTCCATTCTCAATAACAAGTCTAAAACCCTCTCTGTCCAAAACAGGTACATAGATAATGTTTCTGATAATATCCAGAATATAAAGACAATTATTCAAACACAATTTAAAACCATTATCCAAAGATAAATAAACAGTCCCTATTGCTAATGCAGCAACTCTTGCTCCATTCCCCATTCTAAGGACCGTTTCCTTTCTATCCAACTACCTGCTTCTTGCCATTATTTGCAAGTCATTGCAAATATGTGATCCACAATTGGTATCCAATACCCAAGAAGCATCATTAACAGAAAGATTAACTTCAATAAAATATATACCTGAACTTTTCAGGCTTGCAAGATACTCCTTGCAATTCCTCTTCCAGTGCCCTGGTTTGCCGCATTGAAAGCAATTGTCATCAGCTTGAGAGTTAACCCTTTTCTTACCATTGTCCTTTGTCTTCTTGTTGGGTTTAGAGGAACTCTTTCCTGTCCACTTCCTTTTCTTTGGCTTTCCAGCCTTCGATTTGGAAGAGGATCCAACAAGCATGACCGGCTTATCCCTTTTTATGGTATATTAAGCCTTCTTCTCAGAATTAAGGACAATCTTGGTGTTTCTCAGCCAATCGATGAAATTTGGGCCAATTAGTTTGTTTTGATCAACTATGGATGCAATTGGATTTTTAGCCGTTTTAGTAGAGTTATCTACAAAATCAGACGAAGCAGAAAATGAGTGAGTTATTAGAAATTATATTCATTTAACATAAGGTCTATAATATTAAATGTCTCCCACTAATTTATTCAAACTTTATTAACCCCATAATAAAATTCGGAAAATTAAATTCTCTTAATGGGCTTGAAGTCCAATATAAATATTTCACACCTCAATAATATGAGCCCATGAAAAAATTCATATTGGTAGTCAACTCTTTGACAATTATATCAATATACAACCTTCAAGAATATTTTGCCTCACTATTTCTCATACACCCCAATATTATGAGCCCATATGGTACTAAGTGTCAAACATAACCCATCAAACATTCGTGTAGATGGGGCATCAAGATGTCCCACTACTCGTGGCCAACATAAAGATGAGTCCACCCCACGAGCATCTCAATGCTTGGTAGAGATCACCGTTTTCCTACACAAGATCACTCTACGACTCATGGCCAGTGATCAAGTGCGGTAGCATCGTCATGTCTTCTACCTTTGATGGAAGGCATGGAACGATATGTCCAACATAACTTGTCCATTTTATTTGATATAGAAATAATCAAAATTAAATTCATTTAAGTTTCAAAAACTTGGGGTTTACTTTGTAAGACCTCATCAACCTTAATTATTAGGTGGGTTTTTATTTAATGCATTATTCATCATATGAAGCGCAATCATAAAACATTAAATAAATCTAACATGCATCCTATGCAAAAAGCGGTGGGATGATCATGGCCAGCCTATACGACCCATTTGAGCCAAAAATGGGTTTAGGTTAATATAAGGATTAAAATGAATAGAACTACTTCTATTACATTTTATATATAAAACCCATACAAGCATGGGCTTTGAATAATCTATTCTATTACAATTTGTAAAATTACCCATACAGGCATGGGCCTTTGGTATCGAACGTTCTCCAATCAAAATTAGAAAACCTTACCTCTAATCTACTCACGATGCAAAAATTAAAACTTTTACAAATAATAGAATAGGAGGCTCGCAGGCCCCCAAAACTCAAAGATAAAAACATACAATCATATTGGTCATAGGCTCATGATCACCCCCAATTAAATCATGCTAACATTCATCACATTAATTTAAAGCATATAAATTAATCAATTTTGTGTGTTGATTTAATTTTGGGATAAATATATATATATATATATATATATATATATATATATATATAATATAATAAACTTCAAAATTAAATTTTAATTCGAAAAGAATAATTAAGGTTATTATTATTATTTTTCTTTATTAATATTACTAATAAAAACCTGACCAATGAAACCTTTCTGCAACAATTGCAGTAACTAGCAGACATACGTCTGCGCCTTCTCAAAACACAAACCCTTTTGTTTTGTAAAAGTCCAACTGCAACTTGCAGGTTTGAAAAAGAAAATTCTGCAGCCACCTGCTTTTATTGCTTCTGTTGCTCCTTTCTCGTATTTTTTTTTTTAAAGTAAAAGGGCTGCCACTCAACCTTTAAAACTTCTTTTTGTTGCTTTTCAAGAAAAAGAATCCTGCCAGCACACCTTTTACTTTGGTTTCAAAAACTCAAATTTTGTTTAACAAACAACTGCGGTCACCAAGGTTTCATATATATATAATATATATATATATATATATATATATATATATATATACACACACACACACACACTGGGCCATTGCTTTTCTTTTAAAACCAAACATTTTGGTTTCTACCATTTTTAATAAACACCACCCAATATTAATTCAACAAATTGAATTTACTTTTCTATTAAACGATTTATCCAAATATTAAATCACATAAAAACGATTTATCACACACAAAATAAATTCATTCTAATAATTAAAATATGTTTATCTGATAAACATTAATTGAATCAAAATCCAATAATGAAAATGCAAACCGTGGCTCTGATACCACTGTTGGGTTCGCTATAATCGTACGGGGCCTACGCAGCGGAATTTAAAATTTTTAAAATTATTAAAATAAATATATATATCAGATATATATACTAAGCCCATAGATTTCGTAAGCGATTTTAACGATCGTCATTTTCTATTATTTTGTATCGAATACAAATTTTGATTCTTATAAAATAAAATAAATTAATACCTCTCGATTAATTTCTTCAAGCGACGATTGAGAGGGAATCAATTCCCGGCTAAGTGGCTAACACCAAAACTTCTCGCCTTAGAGATCCAAGCGTATCCCCTCTAATCGAGTCCACCTTTTGATTGCGACACCGAAAAAATTCTTCGCTAGTAGAATCGTTTCGTTTTCAAATTGATTGAAGGAATAACAATTAATCCAACAATCAACAATTGATTGAAGATTAATTATTGTAGATGAAAAATTATCAATTAATCATCATCTACCGTTGAAGACGTAAATAAAATATAAAAACAAAAGAACTTAAATTTTCTTTGTTTTTCGAAAAAGGCCTGAAGGGAGGGGACGGTTGTTCCTTTTTTAAAAAGGTATACCGCCTTTTTTTTGTTGAATTAGTAATGAAGTAGACGGCTTCTATCTTTTCTTTTTATATATATATATATATATATATATATATATATATATATATATATATACTAATTAGGTTAATTAGATTAGGTCTAATCTTAATTAGTTAATTAATTAATTAAGAAAAGAATTCTTCCCCAAGTCATCCGTCCCCTTATTAAAACAAAGAGTATGACTTGTTCCCAATTACCTTTTTAATATATATATATATATATATATATATTTATATTAATATACAAATATATAATATAAAATAATTTTATTCTAAAGTTTTCAATTATTCTAGTGGTCTTCTACAATTAGGGCCTACTAGAAAAAAAATACATGGGACTTGGATTTAAAATCTAACTAATTAATTAATTCAATTAATTAACTAATCACATGAATTTAAATTAATCAATCCAATTGACCAATTTAATATATTCCTCTAATTGAGGTTTCTAATCAAATTAGTTTTAATTACATAATCAAATACATAATTAAATATTTAATCCAACAATTGAATTAAAATAAAATCTCATTTAATTAATCTAAATTAATTAATTATTCAACCATTGGAGTTATCAATCTTGAATTTTTTATGGGTCTTTTTTTTATTTTTTATTATTTTTTTTGGATGGTGGTCTTTTATTACAAAAATTCATAGAATCATAAATTCCTAATAAAAATTCCAAAACTCTAATAACCAATAAAAATAACGAACTTCTACCCCACGCTTTTAATGGGTTGTAGGGGTCGACTCAAAAACACTCATGGCTATAGGCATGGATTATTTGGCTATGATTGGCTCATTCGGAACTTTTAGTGGCTAAAATATATGGATATGGCCGGAAATAGGGTCTTTTTTTGTGCCTTAACCTCATTTTCAAAGTCAACTACACACAGCGGTTTCAAAGAGATCTCAAATCAAAACTTATTCAAGTACATGCATAGATGATAATCACTCAGGCTACTCACTGGCTTTTTGCATGAAAAAGTTTTGAATTGACGCTGCTTTTAAGGTTTTGCAAAATCAATTGCGTCCAAGTACCATTTTACAATATATAAATAATAATTTTGAAAAATTTATGCACTTATACACGCTCAAAGACAAGAACATCAAATCATACTTAGCTAACTTCGATAGGCAAGCCATACAAACACAATTCAGCGCAGAAATAGCAATCAATCACGTTAAAAATTTTAAAACTGCACAAATTTTACTATAAATCACACTCAACCATCCCCCCCTTTAAAAACGAGGCAACTCCTGATTGCCATAAGTAAAAGAAAGAAAAGCAAGGGAAATAGGGAATAAGAGAACATCCCTGAAAAATTGGCGAGCAACTCCAAAAAGGCGTTCGTGCAATAATCCTTCGTCTCGAACTCGTGATCGAAAATGTCTTGAATAAATACCTAGAAAGACAAAACAAACGAACAAAAACAAACTAACTAATAAAAAGAAAAGAAAATGAATACTTGGGTTGCCTCCCAAGAAGCGCTTGTTTAACGTCGAAAGCTCGACGCCTTATACGAACGATGCTATCCCGGATCCAAGAAAAGGTGACGATCGTGCCACGCCTTAGTATTCTCCAAAAGTAAGCATATGCAATGTAATTTTCCGAGGCGCGCATGGTAAGCAATTCGTAGAAATAAGACTCCAATTCGCTTCGGTGGTCGAAAAAGCGAATAATCTATCACCATAAACATATCAACAATCAATTTAGGCACATGGTGATCCACTACCTTTGGATAAATTAAGAGATCGGTCGAACATAAGAATTTATCAACACACAATCCATTCTCCTTCGTTTTGCTAAAATCCCCTCAACATCTTCAAAAATAATGGGAACTAGATTCGGGCACAGGGGTTTGCAATTTCCTCAACAAACTCGTCCACCAACTTAAAATTAAAATCCATTAATGGCTCGGGTGGCATAACAAGAGGCTCAATAAATTCCCTTTCCAACACTTCATCAAAATTGACACCGTCCACAACAATGTCATTCAAATTTATTCCCAAAATTTCCGCCGACCGTTTTAAAAATTCGTCGTTGTCCTCGACGTCTAAAGCATCCAGTTCAAGAGGAGTAAATTCATCTTCGATAATCGGCTCATCCCCTACATCATCCTCAATCAAACTTGAATTCACAGCAACCACCAGAATCTCTATCGGCATGATGTGGGGGCTCATCCTCTAAAATCGGCACCACGTCATCTTCTTTCATGCAAAACTCAAGCAAATCCATTACTACATCAACCTCCGGATTCTCCAAGGGCAACATCTTCAACCCATCACCTAACACGACATCAACATGCACAAGAGGAACAAATTCATCCAAATCTTTCCATAACCTCATCGTTACATTCCTCCTCTAAGCAAGTAGTTGGGCTCGGATTCTCTATCTCTACGATGGGCTCCACAACATCAAGAATTGGTACCTCATCCCCTTCTTTCGACAATTTCTCCAAATAAGACATTATTTGGGCACACGACCTCTCCATATTCGCCCATACTTTGTTTCATAGACTCATAACTTCGATTCACAGACTCAAAAGGGTCATCTTCGAGTTTGGTCAATGGGAACGATGTCGTCTTGAACTCTAATCAGCTTAGCTCCCTTGGTCTTGCTGCTCCAACACTAATTGATCATTTGGTTGGTAAACTTCATAGCTCGGGTAGGAAGGAATAGAGTCGGGGGAGGCAATAACTCAGTATAATCTTGGAGGGCGATAACATGATCTTGTGGCTTTATCGTCAAATGGTACTATGCATGTATTCGCCAAATGCCCTTGGCCTCCACAACGATCACATACTACTTTAGGTGCGTAGAACTTCCCACATGAATTTATCGTATACTTCCTCCCATGTTGGCAAGGAGTCGGGCTCTGCATAATTTAACCATTTTCTTGCCCGATCTTTTAGAGCATAATGGAAGAGTCGCATCCTCACTTGATCTCTTCGTAAGGCCGAGAAGAGGGAAAATCCGGGTGATGTCCTCGTATTCTTGGAAAAATTTCACTGGATCCTCGCTCGGATGTCCATAAAAAATTGGGATTCGCTCTATGTAGAAATAGTCAAGATCGTAATCCCGCATCTTGGAGCTCAACGGAATAGCCGGTCGAAAGCCACAAGCCAATCGGATGTTATACGTATTTAGACATTCTCCCTTTTTTTTTAATTTTTAATTTTTTTTGGGTCGTTGAACCTAGGTGTTCGAGAGATGTACCT
>BMAC01000535.1:426832-453373 GCA_014905375.1 Phtheirospermum japonicum | reverse complement strand
TGAAGCGCAAGCATAAAACATTAAATAAATCTAACATGCATCCTATGCAAAAAGCGGTGGGATGATCATGGCCAGCCTATGCGACCCATTTGAGCAAAAAATGGGTCTAGGTTAATCTAAGGGGTTAAAATGAATAGAATTACTTCTATTACATTTCATAAATAAAATCCATACAAGCATGGACCTTAAATCATCTATTCTATTACAATTGTAAAATTACCCACACAGGCGTGGGTTTTTGGCATCGAACGTCCTCCAATCAAAATTAGAAAACCTTACCACCTAATCTACTCTCGATGCAAATTCTAAAACTTTTACAAATAATAGAATAGGAGGCTCGCAGGCCCCAAAAACCCAAAGATGAAAACATACAATCACATTGGTCATAGACTCATTATCATTCCTAAATAAATCATTCTAACATTCATCACATGAATTTAAAACATATAAATTAATTAATTTTGTGTGTTGATTTAATTTTGGGATAAATATATATATATATATATATATATATATATATATATATATATTAAAATAATAAATTTCAAAATTAAGTTTTTAATTTTGAATAGAATAATCAAAGGATTATTATATTTTTTTAATTTAACCATTAAGAATAATAATAATAAAATAACATATTCCTAAACTGCAACAATTGCAGTAATAAGATAGTCTGCAGTACAGACAGAGCCAAGGCCCCTTTTCTATTATTATTATTATTATTATTATTATTATTATTATTACTTGAATACGTGGCTAAAGCAGCAAGTTTTGAAACCAAACAAAAAGGTTTTTAAAAACTTCTCAAAACAAAACTGTACTTGAGTCCTTTTTGAAAAAGTCAACTTTAGTTTTGCAATACCTTTCTGCAGCCTTTCTTAAAATTGAACTTTTCCTTTTCTTTGTAAAAACTGCAGCCACTCGTTACCTTTATTTATATAAAAAAATATTGCAACAATTGCAATAAACAAATCAATATTTGTTTTGCACAAATAATTGTGAATTATATCCCAATAATTAAATCATATAAAATAAATTTTATCACACACAAAATAAGTTCTTTTTAACAATTAAAATATGTTTATCTCATAAACATAAATAGAATCAAAATCTAATAATGAAAATACAAACCGTGGCTCTGATACCACTGTAGGGTTCGCTATAATCGTACGGGGCCTACGCAACAGATTTTAAAATTTTTGATTAAATAAAACAATATATATATCAAATATATATATATACTAAACCCCGTAGATTTCGTTAGCGATTTTAACGATCGTCATTTTCATTATTATGTATCGAATACAAATTATGATTCTTATAAAGTTAAATAAATTAATACCTCTCGATTGATTTCTTCAAGCGACAATTGAGAGTGAATCAATTCCCGGCTAAGTGGGTAACACCGAAACTTCTCGCCGTAGAGATCCAAGCGTATCCTTTCTAATCGAGTCCACCTTCTGATTGCGACACCGGAAAAATCCTTCGCTAGTAGAATCGTTTCGTTTTCAAATTGATAGAAATAACAATTAATCCAACAATCAACAATTGATTGAAGATTAATTATTGTAGATGAAAAACTTTCAATTAATTCTCATCTACAAATTGAAGAGTAAAATAAAATTATAAAAAGTGAATATTCTTCTCAAGAAACCGGCTCAGTTTTTATTTCTTAAAGTTCAAGACTTTTTTTTTTTATTTTGTGAAAGACGGCCGCATCTCAAAAGTCAAAAGCCCTCTTTGTTTTGTTTTGTTTCGTTGAAGGATGATCAGGACGGCTGCCTCTTCTTTCTTATATATATATTAGATTAGATTGATTAGGTATAATCTTAATTAACTAATTAATCAAATAATTAGGAAAAGAAAACTTTCACAAGTTTTCCGTCTCTTTTTTAAACAAAGAGGACTTGGTCCCAGTTATGTTATATATATATATTTATATTATATACAAATATATAATATCAATTAATCTTATTTTAAAGTCTTCTATTTTCTAGTGGGCTTCTACAATTAGGGCCTAATAGAAAACTACATGGATTTGGATTTAAATCCAACTAATTAATTAATTCAATTAATTAATTAATCCCATAAATTTAAATTAATTAGTCCAATTGACTAATTTAATATATTCCTTTAATTGAGATTTCTAATCAAATTAGATTTAATTACATAATCAAATATATAATTAAATATTTAATCCAATAATTGAATTAAATTAAAATCTCATTTAATTAATCTAAATTAATCAATTATTCCAACCATTGGAGTTATCAATCTTGAAATGTGAACAACAAAAATTATGTGTGACCCTTTTAGGTTCACGACTAACACTAGCAGTAGGCTTATAACTTTTATAAGTTTATAAATAATAATTTATTATATTAAATAATTTAATTAATTAATTATCTTGAGATTAACTCTTTAATTTCAAGAACCTACAAATCATGGAAACATCTAGCAAGTAGCATGACTACCCAGTGTTAAGTGAAATAGCGAGTAAACCAATTTCAATTGCAAGTCCATACATGTACGATCCTTTCGACAACTAGTTTCCCGATTAAATCTTGGTCATGGATTTATAAGTCGCAACCCAATTGATTTAATAACTGTGATCTCATTTCAAGTTTAAGTAATTCATTTATGAATCAAAATTCATCGTGCCCTAGCCAAGGTCTTTGAATCACAAATTATGAAAATTCACAGGATACTCTCTTGTCCATAGACAAGTGTCGAATTCTATGTTGGCTACAGACAAACCTCCATGCACATCGATACAATACCCAATATACCTCTTTTACGATTGTCAAGCAATCAAAAGATAAATCTAAGAATTGCATGATGTGCATAAGGTTACCATCGTACCTCAAGTCAAAGGATTAATCATGTATTATTGCAATATGAAAATTCTTATTCGACAGACAAATCTTCCAGTTAAGAATTTCCATCGGGTCTTGTTCAATGAACTTGTTCTCCAACAAGCACCCACATATATGCACTCGCATCACAACGCAGATGTTAATGGAATGCAACATCCTTGTCTTACAAGCATGCATCATATGCGCAAGTCTTACTGGGCTATTCAATGTCTTATCTCGAAAAGCCCATTGACTTGGAACAAGTTTAAGACCAAAACCTTAGAGACATGTTCCATGATTGCCATCGTATGCGCAACCATATCCCATAGTTTAAATTGGTCTAAGGACATTATCATACGTGCAATTATAACAAAAGCGAAAACATAAGATAAAGAAAGTTGCCTTTATTAATATAATCCCAATAAAATCATAATACAAGTAGAATGAAATCCAATCTAATTGGAATGTCGGGCACTCTACTCTAACATATTACACATCTTATATTTATATCAAATATTTTTTTTCCACTGTATTAATAATTCACTTTCAAAAGTTAATAATTATTTTTGATATATTTTACGTTTTTATGCCTTTCATTAAGTTTTATGCGGGTATTCAAACTAGTGTATTATGGTACTTCCAATAATTTCGAAACGTGTATGAATTAACAACATTAGGGATACGTGTTAATATATTATTTGTTGTGGATGTCATAAGTGGGGTCAACCGTTGGCATCATAGTATTTATGTTCAACTTATATGGTTTACCATTATAAGAACCTCATCCATATTCTTTTCATCCAAGTTCATTGATTAGATTATGCAATTCACCCATATTATTAATTCTGTTAACACCTTTCTTATGTGTTAACTTGTGATTCATCCTAATTACACGTGTCATTTTCTGATAACTTGATAATCTGACGTGTCATTCTATGATGATTTGTGTTGAAACACTTCATTTTAAGTTTTTTTTTACTTGGTATAAATAAGGGTTTTTTACCTAAAATTTTCTAGGGCTAGATCTGCTTCCTTTCTCTCTCGCCTCTCTTTCTTACATCGTTTCTCTCTCTCTATTTATCCCATTGAACCAACAACTTCACTGTTTGATGACCACTGCTACACCTCGAAATAATCACTGCCATCTGATCCACGTAGCGCCACCACCACCGTCGGTTCTCCTCAAATTGCCACCACCGTCGGATGGTAATTCTTTTTCTGAAAATATTTATTTTTTAGAAGTGAATTTTCAGGTTTTGTAAATGATAATTTCTCGCATATTTTTTCTTCTTCGACAGATTCAATTATAATCTCCGTATGATATATATAAGATATACAAATCTGGATAATTTCTATTTGGATCTGAACTCTCGAAGGTGTTTATCTTTTTCAAATACAAATAACTCAAAAATTACCAAAGATCGATAAACTATTTTTGGAACTGGACTTTTGATCGAATTTTTTCGTGGGGGGGGGGGGGGGGGGGGTGATATCTGGACTTTCAATTTTTTCTTAATTTTTCTTTTGCCCAGTCGCTAATTCTGGCGTGTTTTATAGGATGTATTGAATTGATATTTTTTTTGATCTAGACTCTCGAGGTTTTTTTTTATTTTCTTTTGCTCAGTCTATAGTTATCGCCTTTTTTTTTTTTTTTTTTTTTTTTTTTTTTTTTTTTTTTTTTACAGATCCGCGTTTCATTAGCCAAAAAAAATAATCCACAAAATTTCCAGATTGCTCTCCCAACAAATCTCGCTGTAAAAACCTCCATGGGATTCATTGGGATTTTTATTTTGGTTAAGTCTATTGACAGAATTTATGTTTTGGTTCGGTTTGTTTGCAGAATTTATTTTTAAATGTTTGATTTGTTGACAAATTTTGATTCTCACAAAATTATATCTGTACGAATGATTCTTTGATTTGATTGTCAAAATTTTATTTTGACAAAATTGTTATTTTTCTCAAAAATGCCGAAATTGGATTTAATAATCAGTCGTTCTTAAGTTTGAATTAGGTTTGATATATTGTTTAAAATTTTTTTGTGATTCACTGTAAATTGTTTTTTGTTTTTCCTTTCTATGTGCCTATTTCTGTAGGGCTGCAAGAGAGATTGGTACATGCTTTCATTCTCAATCCGGACTTTTTGAGATCTGTGACGTTTCTTGACACTCATATTCATTTTTTTTTTGTTCTTCTTATTTATTTATTTATTTATATATAACTAGAATAATCCTTCATAGATTCATGGATTCTGCTTTGGCGGACCCAGTTGAGGAGATACGTCATCAACAGGTTAATAGGATGTTTGTGGGGGATAGAGTTAAGATTTTAATAAAAAATGTTAGATCATTGGATTATTGGGTGAGTATCTTTTTGTGCTGCGTTTTTCAATATTATTTTGGTCTTCCTTTTTCTAAATTTTGTTTATTATTTTTATTTTTTAAGGTTTTATGAATTGGTTAGTTAATGTGACTTTGTTAAATTTAATGCTTATGAATGTTAAACATTTATTGAAATGGTGATATTCATGGAGTATTTGTATATTCTGTTTTACATATTGAAATATCGGGTCTGAATAGTTTAGTATCCATATTTCATATTGAATCGTTTTATATGCATTCTTTGTATATTCTAATTTTCAGACTTTGTATGTACTGACTTTCATATTTAATTGTTTGATTTGTTGTTGAGTGTGTATGTGAAAAGAAAAACCAGATCCAATTTCTGTATTTCTTCATAGATTATTTGAATAATTCGATATTCCTTTTCTAATGCGAATGTATTTTAGTCTGGATATAACACTTATATTTGATAATCATTGTGATATTTCTAAGTCTTCTAAATTCGAACGATTTTCCAAAATGATTTATTTTTTTTATCCAAATAAGTGTAATTTTTTTGCTATGTTTATATACGAATAATGAGTTTGTGTGTGTTTATGCTGAGATTCTTCATTTTTTGTTGATTGTAAATCTATGAATTTATCCTGATTAATATATACATATATATATATATATATATATATATATATATATATATATATATATATATTTATCCTATACTCATTCTGTTGAAAATGAAGAAAATCCCCTTCATGAGCGCACCTTACTTCCGTCGTGCTGATATTTCAGTTTGTACATTGAAAAGTCTGCTTGATATACAGATTGGAGAATGAGGCGCTGAGGTCCGTTGTTTCTTTTTTCTCGATAAGTTTATAATTTTTCGTTTGGACTCCTTTCTTGGACTTATTATTTAATTGTTTTAGTTACTTTTTTGTGTTTTCCAGCCATATTCGATTTAATCGAGTAACAATGCATTTTTCAATTCTGATGGATGTTATGTGGTTTTATAATGTTTGCGATATAACTACACATTGTTGTTGGATGGAAAAGATATGTGGTTGCTAACAGTGTTCAATTTGGTTTTTTTTCCATGAATCATGAATGCCAATTGTTTGATTTGGTGTTTTTTTTTTTTCATGAATCATGTATAATGTTATCACTGTCCGTTCTCTCACAATTTGATTTCCGTTTCAGCAGATCGAGGGCATTGTCCATCATGGTGAATTCAATCAAAGGATTGTACATTTCATGGTAAATTTTGTATTATAAGTGTTTAATTTATTAGTTTCTGTCTGAAATTGATGGTGATGATATGTTGTAATTTTCTTTTTCGCTTTCGCCTTCATGTTTTAACTTAGAGAGTTTCATATATAACCATGCTTACTGAAAATGGCCTTTTTATCATGTAATATCGTCTCATTCTTTGTGCAGTGACATTCCAATGGCCCAGCTCATCATTAACATGAATGCTTCATTTCCTCAGTTGCGTAAGTGTATAATACACGTGTTGGATAACACTCATATTTTCGTGCGTCTTGATATGGCTGGTATGATCAGAAGTGAAATTGAGGCATTCCGAGAGCAGAACACATATGCGAAGCCCGCTTAATTCTGATTAATGAAATTATATTAGTTTTTTAACAGGTACAATGTTTTGTGGGATTTTAAGCATATATTTATCACCAACCCTACACTTAAATGGCTTAAGATTGTCTATTGTGTACTAGTACTTTTCAGACAATTCGTGAGTAAACATATGTTACTTAAGAGGCTAGGGTGATTTGAGATTAGTTATAGCTGTTTGTGTGCTTAAGAAGGTTATTAACCATAACAAACTATTAGGGACAATTTTTAAAATATTCAACCTCTATGGATTGAGAGATAAATGAGTGTCTTTGTAATAGATAAAAAGTCTCATGGTATTTTTTTTAAATATTGAAAAACTAACAGATTAAAAGATAAGAGAGCCTGTTTGTAATTACGAGAAACTTCCAGGGATAATTTTTTAAATATTAAAAAATTTAAATATAGAAAGATAAATGGGTCTATTTATAATTAGGAAAAACTTTAAGGGAAAATTTTTAAAATATTGAGAAACTAATATTATTTATGTTGTTTCAATTTTTATGGTTCTCTTTGTAATTAGGAAGAAGTCTCAAGGGCAATTTTTTAACTATTGAAAATTATAAAGAATGAAAGATAAAACTTTTAGGGGCAGGTTCATAAATATTAAAGAACATAAAATTTGAAATATAAGTGCGTTTATTTGTAATTAGGAAAAAATTTCAGAAAAAAGTTATTAATCATGAAAAAATTATTGATTGAAAGTTATTTTTAATCGTGAAAAAATATTAGGACCAGTTAAAATACTCAACCTTTATGGATTGAGGGATAACTGAGTCTCCTTGTAACTGGGAAAAAGTCTCAGGGGCATTTTTTAAATATTAAAAACTTACAGATTGAAAGATAAGTATACGCGTTTGTAATTTTGAGAAACATCCAGGTATATTTTTTAAATATTGAAAATCTTATAGATTGAAAGATAAGTGGATCTATTTGTAATTAGGAAAAACTTTCAGATTTGAGAAATTAATATTGTTTATGTTGTTTTAATATTTAATGTTGTAATTAGAAAAAAGTCTCACAGGCAACTTCTTAAATATTGAAAAACTTATTGATTGAAAAATAAATCGGTTCATTTGTAATTAGAAAAAACTTTCAAGGGTAGTTTCATAAATATTGAAAAATATAAATATTAAAAGATAAGTGGGTCTGTTTGTAATTAGGAAATATTTTCAGAAAAAAGTTATTAATCATGAAAAACTTATAGATTAGAAGTTATTTTTAATCATGAAAAAACTATTAGGGACCAGTTCATAATTGTTATTTGTTGTGCCAGTTCAATAATTTTGTCCTATAATACGTAGTCATCTCATTCTTCTACTCAATTCAATGGCTTCAAGTGTTGTGCCAACAGTTTTATAGACCATCGTCAAGCCGGATAATCAGCAGTTAGTGTAGTTTTTATTTATGAGCTTGATTTTTAGATTTATTTATATTTATTATTATTATTTTATTTTGTAGAAGCGGAGAGTTTCACGGTGTAAAACGAGGATACAACCAAAGATTTGGAGAGGCTCGTTTGCTTGCAGTGGCTTTCTTCAAACAAGGATTAAGATGGTTTACAATTGTTAAAATTACAAAATTAATTGAGGGCTTTATTCTTTAAAATAGCCCATTTAATATAATTTCCAATCATTTGACTTGGATGTGATAAAGGGAAGAAAAATTATTTGTAATATTTTTTAAATGTGATAATCTTTTATAATTTTTTTTAATGTTGATTTTGTTTGGGGAATTGTTTATTGTTTGTGTGAATCAAAGCAAAATTTGTACAATATCCTTCAGTTATTATAATGCTCTTGAATGTTTTTTCACAGTTCAAGCATCTAATTCTATTTGTCGGTTAATGATGTAGGCTTAAACAATACTACTAAACTAATTTTTGATATATATATATATATATATATATATATATATTATATATATATATTTTGTAATTTGATTTCTTTTAGTTTAGTTATGAAATTTAGAATAACAAAACAAAAAATAAATAAATAAATTGGTTTGTGGTACTTCAAATGAGCTACTGAGGAGTAAGCTTCTGAAAATTTTACTATCACTTCATGATATATTTATAATCATTGATATTATTTATTTTATATTAGCAAAAATTATGTATTAGTTGAATAAATATTTATTTACTATTCATTTATACGCAAAAGAATAGAAAATATGACATTCATATTTATTTGAATTACTTTTCAATTTTTGGTTTACCGGTAGTTTCCTTTGTTAAGGAGCAAATGTTGGTAGTAAAGTCCATGCATACAAAACAATGTCTTCTCATAGTGTATCATATTAGAGCATTTGTGTATCATATTCTGATAAAGATAACTTTATATGTTTATTTGAATTCTTTTCTCTTCTTTATTAATTAGATTATGTGTCTCCAAATATCCAGTTACAACAAATATTGAAGTCGAATACTTATGAAGTATTATTTCTATTTTCTCTTCATAATATTTCTAATTCAATTGAAATCCACAATTAGAAATTATCTTGCCCACAGAATAAACTATTTATCCAAAAATACTCCACAACCAATTAATTGGTTAGTATTTAACAAGTTCATAAGTGATTTATGTTTTTTTTCCAGATATAAAGGAATCGTACAAAATTTATACCATTGAAATATTAATCCCCAACCATATTTTGAAATTAAAAATTGGAGTTCCAGTTATGTTGATTCGAAACATGAATAAAGTTTCAAAACTATGCAATTGTACTAGATTAGTTGTTACCCAACTTGGAGATCGCATTATTGAAGAAAATATATTGTCAGGAACTAATGTTGGGACGAAGGTTTATATCCCACAAATGACATTGAGACCTTCTTATCGTAGGGTTCCATTCAAATTTCAAAGGAGATAGTTTCCACTTATTGTTTGCTTCGCAACGATTATAAACAAGAGTTAGGGTCAAACTCTCTCAAAGTTCAAAGGAGATAGTTTCCGCTTATTGTTTACATCCCGGGAACGGCCAACTCTACATCGCAATCTCTCAAGTCAAGAGTCGTAAAGGATTAGAATTCTCAAGTTTTGATGACAATGGTAATATTGTTAATAAGACGGCAAATGTTGTGTATAAGGAAGTTTACCAAAACCTCAAGTGAACTATTTCAATACGTTGTATTATTAACTAAAATCTTGAACTTAATTTTTTATATTTTTATTTTTATATGTATACTGCGAGTTTCTAAACTAGTTTATTAATGTTTAGCCTATGCTATACATGCATCACATGGTGGAATAAAGCATAAATCTATTATGGTGTAACCATTACAATATCATTTCAATACTATAGGAAGTTCATAATTCAAACACAAACAATCAAAATTACTCCCATCGTTCTATAAATATGGTCTAATATTCTATTTTCGTCTGTCCCATAAATATAGTTCAATTAAAATATTTAATATATTATTAATTTTTTATTTTCACATATACCCTTAATTAATATTTTTGAAATACTACTTTCTTTCATGATAAATTGAAAATTGATAATTACAATGTAAAATCTTACTATTCTAATAATAAATATACTAATTCCAACACAAACTTCTATGAGTATTAATTGACATTAACCAAGAAGGTATAATTGGAAAAAATTAACTAAATTAATGAATTAACTATATAAATTACTCATTCCTTTATTTATGCGAAATCAACCGTCGGACTATTATATTGGGATGGAGGGAGCATATATTAAAAAAAATTTATACGTAATATTATTCATTTAATTGTTATCAATGTGTCATCCCTTTCCACTAATATTTCCAAGCATTTACAATTGATGACATGAGAAATATCGACATATAGTTGAACATGGTTGAAAACACGATTCTTCAAGTATAGCTCCACTTGCGAGAGAGGCTGCCATCAACTATTGTTTATAATCATGGCGTAAGAAACCATAAGTGGAAACTATTTTCGCTTAAACTTGAATGGTATTTGGAGGACATGCACAGTTGAAGTCACTCGTGGAATAAGAACCTTTTCGCCCAAATTTTCCAAAATCAAGATCTAATATTTAAGAACATGCATGAAAAACTTGGTGATTACTGAAGTGATCTCAAAAGCATTATATTCTAAACTTTTTGAGAATCGCCCACAAGAGAACAAGAACAAATGTATTGCAGTGAGGTGACTCAAGTCATATCTTTCAAGTAAGACTAATCAAAAGTGATTCTTGTGCTTGTAACATGAAAGAGAAAATAAATAAATAAAGGAAAACTTAATCTAAACATTTGATGACATTTCAGTTTTTGAAAGCTACAATTACAACGCGAATTTAATGTCAAAAGCATTTAAATGAAAGCAATTTAAAAAAGGAATTTGAGAGAGTAATTAAAGATGAGAATTTCAAGAATACGAGTTTTAAAGTCAATAAAAACAAGGGTCTAAGGTACTAGATTCGTCTCTACGATCGATTAACAATTTATCGAACACTTAACTTAGAAATCAAAGTTGTCAATCTAAATTCTCAATTAAACATCCAATAATTCCCAATTGATAGTTCTAAACTCATATAGGCCTTAGACCAACAAAAACTAATATACATCATGAAGAAATGCAAGAACAAAAAGTAAGAACAAGCATGTACATCATTAACCCAATTATAATCCATTCTCCAAATAAATATGAAATTGAAATAATAAAAGTACGGACATACAAGTGAAGGAAAAACATATAAAAACATCAAGCATCACCATATCCTTCTCAAATAAGCTAAAACTAAAAGAGAGTAGCAAAATAAATAAAAGAGCAAGAAAATGATAAGAAATAGAAATATGCCAATAGAAGATGGGTCTCAACACACAAGCAATAAATTACAAATAAAATCCTGAGTCTTGTCTCAAAAGGTTATGAAATTCATATTAAAACTACATTTTATTTTAATGCTTCAAGAATATGAAAATGGCAAAAAATGGTGCTTGGAAATGGATGAAAAAGATGAAAGCGAAGAGAGGTTGGATAAGGGTTGAGTGGTGTGGGGTAAAAAGAATCAGGGGCAAAATGGTCATTTTAGCCAAAATGGGTCCAAATGGCCGAGATGGATTGGTAATGGCTTGGGTGATGCATGGGATGTGCACACCAACATGCGAATCTGGTTGAGTCGACGTATGCATCTGAGCAGGTTGACTTGTCTAGCGAGGGGCGTGTGAGGCACAACGACATAAACAAGCTATGGGTGATTCCCATCAAGGTGCGCAACGACGTGTGGAGACTACCTGTGACTCTCGGCCATTCAGAAGCTCACTTTGAGTGATGTGAACGGGCTTTAAGATCATGGGAGTAAGGATGTGCATGTGTGTGCGAGAAGGTGCCGATGGTGATGCATAGCTATTGGCGGGTGTGCGCATCCTCGGCCATCACAAACTAACTTTAAGTGATTGAAGTGATCTAAAATGCACTAAGTTTTTACAAACGTTTGAGAATCTCTCACAAGAGAACGGAGTTGATCATACTGTGGTGAGGTGACTCAACTTGAATCTCTCGAGGAAGACTAATCGGACGTGGCTTTTGTGTCGATTCACGAATGAGAAAAGAAAGAAAAAGCTATCTTAAACACGTGATCAAATTTTAGTTTTTGAGTTTGTAGAAACTAAGATGAGGATTTAAATGACGAGAATTAAAATTGAAAGCTTTGAAACTAACGATAAAGCGGGGGTCTAGGGCTCTAGTCACGTCTCCATGATCAATTGGTATTTAGTCGAACACTTAATCTACGAGTTAGAGTTGTCAATATCAAATTGTAAATTAAACACCCAACAATGCCAATTGATGGTTCTAAAATCATCTAGGCATTAGACCTACAAATTTTTATCCTAAAAAATATCAAGAGATGCAATTACATAAATTTAAAGGAAACATGAATATAATTAATCCAATTAAGAAATCTATATAAGAAAAACTAGTAAAATCATTAACTCATAATTGAAAGCTCAAATAAGTTAAAACAAAGCATGGAGGGATAATACATTCAAACTACTACTACAAGGCTGGAAAATATCTTAATCATGAATCTAGACTATAATAACAACTAGGTGCAAGAAAATGACTAACTTGGCAAAACCCATCTACCTAAAGAATGCCAAAAGCTTGAAAGAAAGAAAGAAGACAACAATGGTGAAAATTTGAAAGGTTTTTGAACAACACAATAAAAGTTTAAATATCTAAACTACAATCTAAACACGAGGGAACCAATTACTTCAAACATTGATAGAAATTACAAGGAAAATGCAAGAGAACATGAATTAAAAATTACCCAAATAGAAAAGTTCTTCAAATCTTAAAACCCAAAAGAGAGAAGACTACACCAAGTACAATAAATTAATCCACACTTCAAACCACATTGACTAACTACTAAACTAAAGTTCTACAAGCTAATCTAAGCTACTAAGGATTTTATTCTTGTAGGTGTAAAAGGATGAAAACAAGATGATGAGGACAGCTTGGGCATCAAAACCCTAAGGGGTTTAAAAGACTCTTATCGATGAGAAGGAAGTGGTATTTATAGGGTGAAAGTGGGGTCAAAATGGTAATTTTTCACAAAAAGGCCAATAATGGCCTTATGTCGATGTTAGGAAATTAGCGTGTCGATGGCGCATCGATTAGACATCCATGGCATGTTGATCAGGCATCAATTGTCTGTTAATGGTGCATCAATTGATGGTTGTGCTTTATAGGTTCGGATTATGTTTTCGTCAAATCGAGCTAGTTTTGATCCTCGGGAACGCGCTTGGGCTCACTCGACTATCGTAAAACCAAGAAAAAGAAAATAACATGAAAATCTACAAAAAGTAAGGGGAAAATACAAATAACACTAAAAAGAAGATGAAAACTAAGAAAACACAAAACAAAAGAAAACGATATAAAATATGACTCAAGTCCTGACTAAAGCACACAAAATAAGACACAAAAATATACGAAAAACACACACAAATATGTACAATCCAACTTCCCCACACTTAGGTTTCTGCTTGTTCTCAAGTAATACCGAGCCTAGACATAGACAAGAAAAACCTAATCCCCCGATGAACTAAATACTAAAGCATTCAAATGATTCGAGAAGTTATGTATTAAATCAATTCGAAACTCGACTAAAAGGACGACACAATATGTTAAGGGAAGAGATATGGACTCCCTTCTGAACTCCTAAAAGTAACTAGTTGCCCTTCATGTATGTCCCCCCATCCATGTCTCGGTCAAGATCTACTCACGCTCAAGCCACTAAGTCGGCACACCCTACTAGCCCAATCATCTATTCACCTCTTTAACAATAAAATCTAAAAAGTAAAAATAAAAATGTGTACAAGGGTCGCATGACTTATTATATACATATCACTTGTATAATTATCTCTCTTATTGTACTTTTTTCTTCTTCTTTTTTTATTTTTTATTATTAGTACCCATAAAGGCGAGGTATTAGACGAATACACTATTTACAACTAAGAATGAGAGTTCATTGACTCTGACACTTGTTGATAATTACAACTTACAACATTTCTCGATAAGCACGTGAATTTTTTGACGTCTCCAAATATTAAACAAAAAATTTACAAAAATTTCTATAGAGGGCATTTGAAATTGAGGCTAGTAGAGAGTATTCGACTCTCAAAATGAATTAAATGAATAGAACAAGGCCAAAACACTCCACAGGTTTCCTACACTTCATGCCCCATAACTATATTAATGTCGAAAGTCTAAATAACCTAACCAAAGCATTTACCCATGTCACTTCGTCAAGGTTCCAACTAATATCTATCCACATGACTCAAATCATATCCATAAGCAACCATACAAAAGGAATGACTAAACAAGGACAAAATCTCCCCCCCCCCCCCACGACACACACACAAACCATGAAATGCCCACATTGTACATAAAACAAAACATAATGCGGTAAAAGTTAAGGGAGAGATATGTCCATATAATCATGCTCAGGTGATGAGTCGAGTGTGAAGCGACATCCATGGGGAGGTCGAGGCGAGAGAAACCTAAAAAAAGGGTGAGTGGGAAAAAATAAATACAAAAGACTCAAACATAAAAGAAAACCATCAAAATGTATAAAAGATTTTTTTTGTGTGTGATTTTGATTTTTTTTAAATGAACACAAGAGAACAAAAGACTCGAATAAAATTAACAAACATAAAAATGTACAAAGGTAAAATAGATTTCAAGTTTTTGATTTTTGATTTTTCTTTAAAAAAATTTAGATTTTTTCTTTTGTAATTCTTATTTGAAAATAAGATAAAAAGGAGGAAGAAAACATTTGGCAAAATTTTGAAATGTAATTTTTTGGATTTTTGTACATTTTTGGACCCAGGCCGGCCATGGTGGGCTCGTCAATCGATGCTCCATTGATGGGGAGGACAGAGATTTTTGCATCGATCGAAACACCATCGATAAGCAACCAATACGCGCACAACTTCTTTTCAATCGGGTGTCGATCAACCAGCTATCGACAAGGAAAACAGGGAGTTTTCCATCAATCAAAAGGCCATTGATAGGGAACCTTGTGTGGATCGATGGGTGATCAAAATGCAGTCGAAGGAGCTCCCTCTTTGCTCCTTTCTCCACCGTTTCTCGAGAAAAATGTTCGATTCTTCAAAAATGACCGGGGCATGCAAAAGGGACCTCCAAATTTGGTAATCCTCCCAAAATATCAAAACAGAAGAGAAAAGCAAGAACTTGGGTTGACTCCCAAGAAGCACTTGTTTAACACCTAAGCTCGACGATCTATGCACGAGAAATGCTATCTCGGATCTAGAAAGAGGTGATGATCGTGCAATGCCTTCGTGTATCCAAAATGAGAAGTAGGCCGCAAAGGTGGGCATAACAAACAATGTGAGGATTAGATAAATAAGAGTTCTAACTTGCTTGGATCATCGAGAAAAGGTCGGCACATCGGAAGGATAAGTAAAAATGCTCGACTGAAGGAAGGACGAGAATATCCATCGAGTAAAAGAAATCATCACCAAGCCACTCAAATGCCGTGGTCGATTTTATTATAAAGGTCTCAAGCTTCATGGTAGGAAAAGGAAAAGCACGGGGAATGACATGAGCCTCAACAGTCTTTGGGGGCCAAAAAATAGAATAATCGACCACCAATAAGAGATTGAACGTCAATGAGAGTGTGGAGCGAGGTTCAATTTCTGGAATAAATAGAAAACTCGTGAAACAAAAGAAGTGGTCATTGACCAACCCATGATCCTTTGTTTCATAGATCACCACCTCTGCACTCTCAAAAGCATTTAATTAAATATCCAGGCATAAGGGAGGGGAATCAGAGTCCTTCTCGACTATTTCTTCTACCACCTCAAACTCGAGTCCCAATAGGTTTTTTGGGTGGTTCTAAAAGGGGCTCGACAATCTCGACCTTATCCAAAGTCGACTCCAACATCCTTAATAAGAGTAATTAAGATCGATTCATTCCCATCTGCTCGGATCTCCAATGACAACACCCCTACACTTTTGAGCACAACTTCATTAAAAAGCACAAGAGGGGCGATGCACACATCCAAACCCTCGACCTCCACCTCTTTATATACCTCTTCCACACAAGTATTCAAGCTCAAATCACCAACATCCAAGGTGGGCTCCACCACATCAAAATTGTAACTTCATCAAAAGTTAGCCATTTAACCTCATCACGGATACCCACACTATTTCAGCTCATCATCTCTGCAATAATGGAATCTGTGCAGTTAGAGTGCTCTTCTCAATCATCAGAAGCCAAGGACGCCTCTAATATAGCATTCATATCATGAAGATTCTATTTAAAACTCGGCGAGACTTCAAGCGGGGGATGTGGAAGTCCACACCCGACCGAGTAAGGATCATAATCGAGTGGGACATCAGGGTGGTAGTGCATTTGTTGATTGTGGTCAGAAGGAGGAGGTGGGGTATAATCTTCATAGCTCGGGTAGTAGTGAATCGAGTCGGTGGAGCATAAGATTCATAGCTCAGGTAGAAAGAATTAGAATCAGGTGGAGCATACGAGTCTTAGCACGAGTAATAAAGAGGGGAGTTGAAAGGAGCATATGAATCATTGAAAGTCGGATGATGGAAATCGAGAGGTGGGGCATAAGATTCGTTAAAGCCCAGAAGGTAGGAATCTTGGGGCAGGGCGTGAGGACTAAAACTTGGATCATAGCGATAGGGTGGAGCAAAGGGATTGTTGTGGCTTGACTTATAAATTTTTTTAGGTGGGGTCCATTGATTGCTCCATGATGATTTTAAGGTTCGGATTAGGGGAAATACAACGTCTCCATGAACTGGTTGTATAATTCATCCCATGTTTGCAAGGAATCGGGTTCTAAATTTATTAACCATGTTCTTTCTCAATCCTTTAACGTGTAGACAAAGAGTCGCATCATCACTTGATCTTTCGTGAGGCCTTGAAGAGGGAAATTTCTGGTGACGGCACTGTACTCGCGGATGATTTTAAGTGGATCCTCACTAGGGATCCCTTAGAAAACTGGGAGTAGCTCGAAGTAGAAATCGTCAAGATCATACTCTTGCATCGGGGGGCTCAATGAAATGTCTGGTCGAGGGGCACGACGAGTGTACGGATCACCATACGGCGGAGATGCTCGATAATTGGACATTTCTTCTTCTTTGTTTTCTTTATTCTTTTTTTCTTTGAATCTTGGATCTCAAGGGATGAGGTTGAGGTCGTTGATGTACCTTGCACACACACAACACTCAACATACAAAATTTAACATACTGGTGGGAGATAACAAAATGAAGAAAAATAAAAACAACACACGAACACGATACACAAACAAAACAAATAAAAACACAAACAAAGGTCACCAAGAGCAAACACATAAATCACGACCTTTAGCCTTTCCCTGTAATGATGCCAAATTTTAAAGTGATCTCAAACACACTACATTTTTACAAACGTTTGAGGATCTCCCGTAAGAGAATGGGGTCGATCATAGTGCGGTATGGTGACTCAACTCGAATATCTCAAGGAAGACTAATCGGAAGCATTTTTTGTGTTCGATTCATGAATGAGAAAAGAAAGAAAAATCTATCCTAAACACGTGATCAAAATTTGGTTTTTAATTTTTAGAAACCAAGAAGAGGATTTAAATGATGAGAATTGGAATTGAAAGCTTTGAAAAGAATGATAAAATGGGGGTCTAGGGCTCTAGACTCATCTTCATGATTAATTGACATTTAATCGAACACTTAATTTACAAGTTAGGGTTTTCAATCCAAAATTGTAAATTAAACACCAAACAATGCTAAATTAATGGTTTTAAACTCATTTAGGCACTAGACCTATGGATTTTACCTTAAAGACATCAAGAAATACAATAACATAAACTTAAAGCAAGCATGAAACTAATTACTTTAATTAAGAAATCCATAGGAGAAACTAATAAAATCATTAGCTTATAATAAAAAGCTCAAATAAGTTAACACAAAGCATGGAGGGAAAATACACTCAAACTTGAAAACATCTTAATCATGGATTTAGACTACAATAACAATTAGGTCAAGAAAATGACGAACTTGGCAAAACCCATATCTATCACTGCCAACTACCTAAAGCATGCTAAAAGAGGTAAAAGTCTTGAAAGAAAGCAAGAAAACAACAATGGTGGAAATTTGAGAGGTTCATGAACTACACAATAAAAGCTTAAATATTTAAACTCCATCCAAACATGAGGGAACCAATTACTTCAAATATCCATAGAAATTACAAGGAAAATGCAAAAGAACATGAATTAGAAATTACTCAAATAGAAAAGTTCTTCAAATCTTTAAATCCAAAGAGAGAAAGATTCACAAAGTACAATAAGCTGATCCACACTACAAGCTAAACTAACTAACTACTAAACTAAAGTTCTACAAGCTAAGAAAAGCTACTAAGGATTTTATGCTTAAAGGTGCAAAAGGATGAAAACCAGAGGATAAGAAAAGCTTGGGCATCCAAACCCTAAGGGGTTCAAAAGCCTTTTATTGCTGAGAAGGAAGTGGTATTTATAGGGTGAAAGTGGGGAAAAAATGGTAATGATGCCCAAAAATGGCCAAAAATAGCCTTCCATCAATACTAGGAAAATGGCATGTCGATGGTGCATTGATTGGGCGTTGATAGCACGTCGATCAGGCACTGATTAACCACCGATGGTAGTGCTACACGGGTCCGGTCATGTTTTCATCAAATCAAGTCGGTTGTGATCCTCGGGTACGCGCTTGGGCTCGCTTGACTATCCTAAAACCAAGAAAAACAAAATAACATGAAATCTAAAAAAAAATAAGAGAAAAAAACAAAAAAACACTAAAAAGAAGACGAAAGCTAAGAAAAAGCAAAACCAAAGAATATAAGACAAAAGATGGTTCAAACCCGACTAAATCACACAAAACAAGATACAAAAAATATACAAGAAACACACAAATATGTACAAATCAATGTGTGTGGGTTATGCAAAGATGTGCAGAAGGATGCACATGCATGTGCAAGAGGGTGCCGATAGTGGTCGATCATGGTGCATCGATGATGTGAAGGGAATGGGCGGCTCATAGGCTAATTTAGGTTCATTTGGTCTATTTTATAGGCATCATACAAGTGTGGCCGATGTTGTCCGGTTGTGACTTGACGAGTCTTCAATTTTTTGCTGTTGTCATTTTCTCTCAACTTTCTCATGGTGGACTCGTCATGAGAATAATCGGGCTCTACTCATCTTCCTACCTTGGCCCGATCTCGCTTTGGCCAACTTTTACCTTCCGAAATAATAATAAAGTAAAAATTCCTAAAAACTAGCTAAAAATACAAAAAATCACAAAAAACGAGATGAATTACGAAAATGCGAAATAAGCCAAAATAACTCAAAACACAACCAATAGATAACTAAAACACGTAAAAAGAGATAAAAAAATTCGTATATCACATACAAATATGTACAAAATCAACTCCACCACACTTATCTTATTTGCTTGACCTTAAGCAAGACCGACCTAATTATAAAGAAATGAAGCTCTAACCCCAATAAATGAACATGACATATTAAGAATGGAGAACTCATGTACGATTATATTTGAAAGACCAACTAGGATGCATTTTCAAACTTTGAAATGGACAACCTACACTAAATGTCAAACATTACCATAATGATCCGTACATGGGGCCAAGGGCTATCGACGCACAAAATACACTAGATTATCATCGGACCAGCCCAATGCTCTTTATACTCCCATTTATAAAAGTACTAACTACACTATTGAAAGAGAAATAAAAATAATATGTAAATGAGTTTCTCAACCTTCTACTTTTCTTTTGTCTTTTTCCTTTTTTTTCCTTTTTTTTATTTGATTTTTTTGTAGATGTACAAAATGAACATATATTTACAACACATACTACAATACACAAATTGAGTGTTTACAACTCCGATACTTTTTGCAACGTGCAACTAACATAATCTTCACAAAGCAGAAAATGGAGTAGAGTGTAACATCTAAAAAATAATAAAATTACAAATTTCTAAAGAGAGAAATTGAGTACAGGTCTAGTCAAAGGTTTTCAAATTTCGCTCAAGATATATGTTGATAGTATGGGGCTCAATGCACTTTCAAAAATATTATACTTCAAGCCCTACAATTATGCCATCATTCAGAGAAACATTTAAATGACCATACAAAGCCTCATTTGCATCACTTCGCCAAGGTTCCGAATATAATTGTCACACAAGTACTCGATCCTTCACACATACAAGCATGCAATATAATAACAAAAATCAAAGGAAACCTCCCCTACACTTAAACTATGAAATGTCCACATTACAACTAAAATAAGGAAAATGACAAGGGGGGATCTGACTTGTGTTACCCAAACCCGGGGCCTCAAGTAGGAACCTACAAAATGATATGTGGTAGAAAACATACGAACACACAAGAAATACGAAAATTAAGAAACAAACCAAAGAAAAACACAAATATATATACAAAGATTTTTTTTTAAACTTTGTATTTTTTTTGCAATTTTTTTTGTACTGTGTTTGATTTTGTTTTTTTTTTCTAAAATAAATTAAAGAGAAGGGGTTGTACTTTGTTTTTTTTCATTTTGAAATAACTTAAAGAGAAGGGGTTGAGATGGATAAAGAAATTGAAAAGGCATGGGTTGCCTTCCAAGAAGCACTTTTGGTTAACGTCATTAGCTTGACGACCTACAAATAACATGTCATCCGGGATACAAGAACAAGTGACAACCATGCCATGCCTTAGTGTTTCCTAAAGGGCGAATAGAGTTTCAAAGGCGAACATGATTAGCATGAATTTGTCTTGGTTTTTATTAGTATTTTAGTTTATTTTTCTATTTGTTTTTGGTATAAGTTGGACGATTTAAGAATAATTCCGTATTTTTATAATTCCAGCTTATTTTGCCGCATTTTGATCGTAATTGATGCAAATAGGTGATATTTCGTTGTTTTCACCTTACAGCTAAGTAACCGGAAGAGTTCAGCGTGTAATAGACGAAGTTCGATGTTCAAAAATAGGAGAACGAGCTTTCTATTGAAACGAGTAGCAAAAGATTGAGAAACGGAGACAGACGCTCTGTCGCGTCGACTGACGCGAGCGTCGACGCGAGCCATGATCCGCGTCAGTTGACGCAAGGCCGACGCAGTGCCGACGCTACATTCTAAAGCGTCGATTGAAGGGGCGTTAGTTGACGCAAGGTCGACACAATTCTCTGAAGCATCGATGCAAGCCCGCGTCAGTCGATGCACCCGCCCAGCCGACGCGCACACCCAGGCAGCAGCGACGCCGAGCATCAGCGCATGTCAGTCGACGCACCATCGACACGACAGCCCAGTTTCGTGATTTTTAGGGTTTCTTGTGCGCCGAGTCATGAAATAACTATATAAACCCTTCATATTTCGGATTAAAGGGAGAACCACGACCCAAGACACTTACCTAAGGTTGAGAAACCTATTTTCAACACTCTACAACATATTTTAAAGATCTAAGTTGAAGATTCAAGGCCCGAAGCACCAAGACGAAGACGTTCGTTCAAGCTCCAATTTCTCGACCAAGATCAACCATCTACAACCCGGATTTTCAGAGCAATCTTTCAGCACTTCTTAGACATTAATAAGTTCTCTAAACTTTAGTTATTTCTTTTAGATCAATTCTTAGTTAATTTATGTTTTTAAGTATTTATTGCTTTCCGTTTGATAATTAGAATCGTTTAACCTTTGAATCGCTCAAGTTTGGAACCTTAGATTTCGTTTTTAATATTAATTTAGTTGCTGCATTTTTATTTGTTTATGCTTGGTGATGAGAGTTGTTCATGATTAATTTAATTATTGCTTTAGTTTTGATAAATAGTTGATAATTGGTTCATGCTATGTTGTTGCTTGAGAATTTTGAGATTGATCTTATTGTTCTTGAGAATTCATATGCTTACCTTAGTTCTTAGTAGATGATGCATGCTAGTTAATTAATTTAGAACTAATCCTTAGATTAAATAATTCTTAGATAATTTAGTTTGAAGCTTTAGTTAATTAATTAGAATAAATTAGTTAGTTTAAAATACTTAGTTGATGCTTTTAAATTTATTAGTAGTTGTTAATTTTAAAAAACCAAATTTATACAAGTTCTCGTGTTAAACATTGTGATTAAACAAACATTAAAAATCTCGAACGTCAGTCCTTGAGAGACGACTCGAGTTAAGCTTGTCAAACCTACACGCGATCCCGTTACTTTGCGGGCTTGCTATTAGATTTCTGACAATTATTTATAAAGAGGCACACACAAAAGCTCGAATCAAAGGTTGGCGCAGTTGCCGGGGACTGAAATAGTTTTTGATAATATTTGTTCGTGTTATTTTATGCTTTTCCATTTATTTGCATAAAGGTTCTTTGTTTGCCACTCGATGCGTTGATATTGTTTGTTGTTGATGCTAGGACGTCGAAGTCTTAGAAATGAACTCTCTATATATATAGACAACATCAAACGAGTTGGGAGATCGAGAAGACTCTTTCATTCCCCCGACACAATTAATCGTAAAACAAATTCGGCCAACCTGTCAAACACTACCCCTATTGGAGGCCGAGGACCAAGAGGAAGAGGAGGAGGACGAATGAATGGTGGCCGAGGGCAAGGAAATGACAATAATACCCCTCTACGATACCATCCATATGGGATGCCGCCCACCGATGATCTAAACTTTGGAGACCCACAAGACGATAATCGTCAAGAAGATCCACTGATTCTTGATCCTAATCACGCGCATAACGACAAAAACAACCAAAGGATCAATAACGAAGAGAATCAAGAAGGAAACCAGTTYCTCAAYDATCCAAACAACGGGGAGCCCCAAGGCCAAGATAATCGTCAAGCAGTGATTCCAGAAAATCAAATCAACCGTCCACAGCACTTTAGGAATCGAGCTGAAGCTCAAGCATACAACGCTCGTGCAAACGAGGAGTTCTTACGCAACCAAGTTGTTAATGGCGGGCCCCGACCCCAAAACAACCAACAACACAATGAGAATGTAAATCGGGAACGAGCACCGAACCATTTCAAAAATAGACGAGGAGGACAATAGTACAATAATGGTCAAGATGATGATACACTGGACGATGAATATGAGGATGAAAACGAGTTTCATGAGGATGATTATTATGAGGATCGGAACAATTTTGGAGGAAGATGTGCGAATTTTGGAGGAAGACATGCCCCTCGATATCAAAACATATGAAAACAAGGTGATCTCGCATGTCCAACCATTGGACCATATAGCTCAGTGATAGTTTTAGGAGAAGCATCTAGGAACTACAACTTGAGGACCGACAATTTGAATTGACTACCTTCTTTCTATGGTTTGCCGAATGAAGACCCACTCGAGTTCGTTCGAGAATTTTACATAGCACTATCTGGGATTCAAGATCGAGGACTCAGTGAAGGACAGCTTAGAATGAGATACTTCCCTAGTAACCTGAAGGATAAAGCGAAACGATGGTTTAATCAATTGCAACCTAATTCCCTAACAAATTGGGGGATGGTTTACAAGAAATTTGTGGGAAGATTTTACTCAGCCCAAACGACGACAAAGTTGAGGAGGGAAATTCCCAACTTCGAGCAATTGGATGGCGAATTGTCTCACGAGGCATGGGATCATTTTAAGGAGCTCCTAAATGCATGTCCACACCATGGTAACAATGACGAAATGGTTAACAATTACTTTTATGAAGGATTATTGCCGAATCTCAAACAACAAGTGGAAACACGAGCAGGAGATTTCGGGGGCTTAACCGCGGAGGAAGCATGAAATCTTTTTGAATTAATAAGTGACAAGTCGAGGCAAAGGAGTTCAAGGCCTCGAAAACTTAGAGTGAATGAGGTTTCAGTTGCGTAAGCGGAAGATGACAAGATCGATAAACTTACAAAGCAAGTGGAGTTGTTGACGAACATGATGATGAAGCAACAATCGCAATCTTCACAAGAGACATGTGGAATTTGTGGAGCATTTGGACATGGAGCGAATGCATTTTCGGTGACTTTTGACGATGAATCGAACATAGAGGTCAACGCCGTGCAAAATTTCCAATACAACAATTCTGGGTAGAAACCCATAAACCAATTTTAGGCACAGTGTGATTCTCCCTTTTTTAAGTGGGGTCCTGAGAACCCACATTATGCGCCGATGTAACTACAGACCGACCCACGGTACCTTCCTTCACCACCACCGCCTACGAAGGGGCAAACGTCAAATCCGGTTAAACCAAATGATCAATTGTTGGTTTGGCAACAAAATCAAGTGACTGAGACGCTCATTAATAGAGAGGGACTTGTTAAAGTGAATGCAAAGATAGACGACCTCTCAAAAAGGGTGAATAGTATTGACAGTCTCTCTAGGATAGTGCATGATCTTGCTAAGAGTGTGGAGAGGATTGATAGGATGATAGGACAATTGGCGACTGACATTGCGAGATCAAATAAGGAAAAAGAAAAGTTTCCGAGTCAAACGGAGCAAGCCTCAGCGATTAAAGTCCTACGCAGTGGAAAAGTGATTGATAATGGAGTCGTGATAAATAACGGAGGGGATGAAGAGATGACGGAGAGTCCAACACCGGCATCGCCAAAGGGAGATGAATCCAAGCCGATAGAACAATTGCATAAGACACCAAACCCTTACATTCTGGGATCTTTAAAGGGGAAGCTCACAAACAAGACTCTCACTTCGCCGATAGTCGAAAAAGTTCTATTTCCAAGCCGTCTTCGACCAACAAAAGAAAATAAGAAGTTCATGGAGCTTTACAACTTGCTGAAGAACATCAACATCAACCTTCCTCTTTTGGATGTGATCAAAATGATGCCGGCATATGTCAAGTTCTTCAATGATCTTGCTACAAGACATAGGCGTTCGGAGACAAATCAGTACGTTCCTCTAACGAAGGAGGTGAGTGCGTTATGCAAGCAACCACTGCCTACGAAGGAGAAGGACCCTGGAAGCTTTTGTATCAATATTACATTGGAGAATGGGCAACAAGCGCGCGGAATGCTTGATCTTGGCGCGGGAATTAACTTAATGCCGCATTCCCTTTATAAGCAATTTAATTTAGGACCATTGAAGCCGACAAGGATGCGTCTCCAATTAGCGGATCGTTCAATTCTCCAACTATTGGGAATTGTAGAAGACGTTTTGGTGAAACTAGGTGAATTAATAATACCAGTTGATTTTGTAGTTTTAGATGTTGGAGAGATGTCGAGTGAGGACAAGGGGCATACTATTCTTTTAGGTCGTCCATTTTTTTCTACCTCCCATACGGTGATTGATGTGAACAAAGGGAGGATGAGCATGTCTGTTTTGGGAGAGACGGTTACTTTTTCTTTGTGAGATGTGAATAATTGCCCTGCGCCATAGATGGAAGAAGAAGAATGTTCGTTCGTTGACCCAGTAGATGCATGCATCCGAGAGCTTAAGAGCATAACGGTTTTGGATGAGATGAACGTCGAGGACGATAATGATTTTCTTAGCAGGGAGGAGGTAGCCGAGCTATTTGGTATTGATTTGCGTGACATTGGAGCGGACCTTGCAATTATGGACCCCAACGAAACATTTGAGAAGGAGTTTCAAGCGAATGACATGGTGGAGTTAGGTGATCCACAGCAAGTCGAGTATTGATCGTTRAAACGCGTCGAGCATGCGACGTAAAATGTTGCGCTTCTTGGGAGGCAACCCAAGCGTTAGTTTTTCTTTAATTTTTATTTCTATTTTCTTTAGTTTATTTTTGTTTTTATTTTGTCAATTTTCGTGGTGCGTTTATGTGTGTGTTAATGTGTAGAAAATCCAATTTTACGATTTCATCTCCGCCGATCAAGGTCGCAATCCGACCCAATTTAACCGCAGTCCGACAACCTTTTGATGAGCCGCAATCTAGCCGATTCAATTCCACACGATGTGCCACCGAGCACTTGCGCGCAACATAATTGATTACAATCACTTTTAATTAAAGATAATTCCAATCACGAGTTCAAGACAAAGAATTATTGAACAAACATTTTGGAAAGACTCAACTATCGATTTTTCAGGGATGTTTTCTTATCTCCCTTGCTTTTATTTTCTTTATATGTATGGCAATCAGGAGTTTGCCACATCTTTAAGGGGGGGATGGTTGAGTGTGAATTATAGTTGAAATTTGTGCAAATTTAAAAATTTTCGTGGGTTTGTAGTGCTAGATTTTACGTGATTGATCACTATT
>BMAC01000535.1:408157-426374 GCA_014905375.1 Phtheirospermum japonicum | reverse complement strand
AGAGTCCATAAAAATTATAATAAGGGGGAAATAAAAGAAAGAAGAAGAAACGAACGATGGTGAGTCTAGTTGAATTGTGTTAGTCATTGCCTACGCGCAAATGAAGGCTTGTGTTTATTATTGATTTTTTTTTTATAAAGCCTAATGTTTAAAAGGCATGAGTTGTGTAGAAGCGTATTATAAGTTTCAATTGTAATTAAGTGGTTCGAGCAACAAGTCGGTTTTAGAGTTTCGAGTTGAGAAATAGCCTAACTATAAGGCTACGTTATGAGTGTTTAGTGAGGTTTTTTATTTTTGAACGAGGTGAAGCACTTTGCTTCGTGATTAGATTAAGTTGAGTGAGTTAGCCACATGACTTAAATATTCCATACCCGTCTAAAGAGCCTTGCATTACAACCCAAAAAGTCCTTTTCCGATTCTTAGTTCGATAACACACTTAATTTTCGATTGAAAAGAGATTGATTTTCGGTTCTTACTTATTGTGCATGTATTTGAATGATTTGAGTGTATACACGTCCCATGCAGAAAATACTTGAGTGCTTTGAGCGAACACCCCTATATATTACCCTTTTAAGAGTATGCATGAATTTGATTTTGGAGCGACAATGTAATAAGGGTGGAGTGTTTTACGTTGTGTTACTTGTATCTATATTTTCAAAATTATGAATGTAGCATAGCACGACTCGTTGCTTGAACTGATTTTTCACTCTTGTCATACTTTGAAACTATCGTTTATTCGAGGACGAACAAACCAATTAAGCATGGGGTAGTTGATTAGCACGAATTTGTCTTGGTGTTTATTAGTATTTTAGTTTCTTTTTCTATTTGTTTTTAGTATAAGTTGGACGATTTAAGCATAATTCCGTATTTTTATAATTCCATCTTATTTTACCGCATTTTGATCGTAATTGATGCAAATAGGTGATATTTCGTTGTTTTCACCTTACAGATAAGTAACCGGAAGAGTTCAGCGCGTAATAGACGAAGTTCGATATTCAAGAATAGGAGAACAAGCTTTCCGTTGAAACGAGTAGCAAAAGATTGAGAAACGGAGATAGACGCTCTGTCACGTCGACTGACGCGAGTGTCGACGCTTCGTCGACGCGATCCATGATCCGCGTCAGTCGACGCAAGGCCAACGCACTGCCGACGCTACATTCTGAAGCGTCGATTGAAGGGGCGTCAGTCGACGCAAGGTCAACGCAAGGTCGACACAATTCTCTGAAGCGTCGATGCAAGCACACCCAGGCAGCAGCGATGCCGAGCATCAGCGCGCGTCAGTCTACGCACCGTCGACACGACGGCCCAGTTTCGTGATTTTTAGGGTTTCTTGTGCGCCAAGTCATGAAATAACTATATAAACCCTTCATATTTCGGATTAAAGGGAGAACCACGACCCAAGACACTTACCTAGGGTTGAGAAACCTATTTTAAATACCCTACAACATATTTTAAAGATCTAAGTCGAAGATTCAAGGCCCGAAGCACCAAGACGAAGAAGTTCGTTCAAGCTCCGATTTCTCGACCAAGATAAACCATCTACAACCCAGATTTTCAGAGCAATCTTTCAGCACTTTTTAGACATTAATAAGTTCTCTAAACTTTAGTTATTTCTTTTAGATCAATTCTTAGTTAATTTATATTTTTAAGTATTTATTGCTTTCCGTTTGATAATTAGAATCATTTAACCTTTGAATCGCTGAAGTTTGGAACCTTAGATTTCGTTTTTAATATTAATTTAGTTGCTGCATTTTTATTTGTTTATGCTTGGTGATGAGAGTTGTTCATGATTAATTTAATTATTGCTTTAAATTTGATAAATAGTTGATAATTGGTTCATGCTATGTTGTTGCTTGAGAATTTTGAGATTGATCTTATTGTTCTTGAGAATTCATATGCTTACCTTAGTTCTTAGTAGATGATGCATTCTAGTTAATTAATTTAGAATTAATCGTTAGATTAAATAATTCTTAGATAATTTAGTTTGAAGCTTTAGTTAATTAATTAGAATAAATTAGTTAGTTTAAAATACTTAGTTGATGCTTTTAAATTTATTAGTAGTTGTTAATTTTCAAAAACCAAATTTATACAAGTTCTCGTGTTAAACATTGTGATTAAACAAACATTAAAAATTCCGAACGTCAGTCCTTGAGAGACGACTCGAGTTAAGCTTGTCAAACTTACACGCTATCCCGTTACTTTGCGGGCGAGCTATTAGATTTCTGATAATTATTTATAAAGTAGGCACACACAAAAGCTCTAATCAGAACACAGAAAGAAATACGTGAAATAAAAGATCCATAGGCTTCATCACACTTTAGAAGTCAGAAACACGAATAATTGATCACCAGTAAGTGATAGGTAAATCGAGGGGATAAAGTATGATGCTCGACAACCAGAAGAATAAATATATCAATTGAGTATAAGAAATCATCGTCGATCCACTCATCCCCCTTGATCGACTCTACTTCATCTAGGCTCGTGCTTACGAATAATAGACAAAGGAAAATCGTAAGAGTAGATAAAGCTGCAATGGTCTTCAAGGGCTGAGAACAATAATAGTAAACCATTAAGAAGATATGGATAGGCAACGAGAGCAAGGCATGAGGTTTGAACGCTGGGAGGACCAAGATATTCATCGATCATATAAAACGACCTTTGGTCAACCCTCACTCCGTTAGTTCCTTGACCTCCACCTCAGCACAGTCAAGAGAAAGTAAATCATCATTCAGGTATAAGAGAGGGGGATCAATCTCTTTCTCAAATACCTCTTCCATCACCTCACCCTCAAGACTCATTAAAGCATCGTGTAATGCTAAAAGAGGCTCGACGATCTCAATCTTCTCCAAAATCAACACCATAACTCCATCATCCTCACAAAGAGAAATTAAGCTCAAACCATAAACATCTACTAGGATATCTAAAGGCAACAACCTTGCACTCTCGTGCACAATATTTTCAAAAAACACAAGATGAGCAATGCACACATCTATATTCTCAGTCTTGATTCCCACTTCCTCACACCCATACATCAATAAAACATTCAGCCAGAGGGATCCAAAACATCAAGAATTAGTACTTTATCAATAAATAAAGAAGTTTCCAAACAAGAAACACTAGACAAGTTATGGTCAAAAGATTTTTAAAACACAGTTAGAGTAATATGGGATACATGAGAAAGCTTAATCTCGTAGTTTTATGTTCCAAAAAAAATACATAAAGTATCTTTTCATTGCTTTTCAGTGTTTATCATGTGGACAATACATGTACTGAATCAATTATTAACATTGATATCTTATTTCTGGCCTTGTCAAGGTGGCATATTGTAATCCACCAAGGATGCTTCAGTATAAAGTTGCTTCTGAAATGGGGTCACCATAAAACTTAGACAACACAGGGTTTCTTAGAATTGGGAGTGCCTAAGATGTGTGAGTTAAACATTCTCGCCTTCTGTAAAATATCCTCAATGTGTTATTTTTAGTTCAGAAAATTTCCACCCGATTTCTGTATGATTTCAATTCCTAGAAAGTAATTGAGGCTCCCTCAAACCTTTAGATTAAAACTCTTGTTCATGCTATCAATCAAAATTCAGATATCACTTTCATTATTCCCTGTAATCACTATATCGTCAACATAAGCCAAAACTATGATAGCAGAGTGGTCCTTGGTTCTAAAAAAGAGAGAAGGGTCAGATATAGAACTAGAAAACCCAAGGTTGGACAATACACTACCAAACTTGCTTGAACAGACTCTAGATGCTTGCTGGAGCCCATATAAAGACTTTTTTTAACTTGCACACACAAATTCCATGTATAAGTTAGAATCAAGCTCACCATTGAGAAAAACATTAGCTACATATAACTGTTTGATGCACCATTTCCTAGAAATTGTAATAGATAAGACTATCCTAATGGTTGCAGCCTTGTTAACTAGATTGTAAGTCTAGAAAGATAACCAAATCCAAAAATTTATGTTTATCCTTTAGCCTCTAATCTGGCTTTATACTTGGCTAAACTCCCATTAGCATTCTTCTTGGCCTTAAAAACCCATTTACATCCAACAACTTATTTGTTTCTAGTTAAAGATCAAAGTGTCCATGTGTTTTTATACATTATAACATCATAATTTGAAGTCATTGCATGACTCCATTCAGGTGAAGATAAGGACTCCCAATATTTCTTGGTTCAGGAATGACCCCAAGTTCAGAGTTGTATTTTTTTGGCTTAGATATTCCTATATTCGATCTGGTAACCATTTGATGTGTTCCTAATATAGCATTATTCCTATCCCTTTTAGACATAGACCTAGTATGACCATTATGCTCAATTGGAAAATCAATAGTTATCCTACCACCTTTGAGATGAATTGAGAGTGGTGTTGTATTTTAGTTTTTGAAGTGGAGCGAGAGATACTTTGAGGTCTATGCTGATTAGTATAATGTCTTAGTGATGTATTAGGAGTTGTTAGAGTGTTGTGAGAGTTTTTATGATCATTGTGATGTCTTGATGAAGAGCCAGTGGTCCATTGAGTATGATGAGGGCTGTGTTGGTCAGGTAGAATATTTTCTGTTGTGACAGGAGGATTTCGGAGAGTAAGTATTGGAAGAGTTGGAGTAAGACTATTTGAACCAGGTATATGAGTAGGAATAAAAGGCTTGCAAAAAGGAAACTGTGATTCATCAAAAACCAAATGCCTGGTAATGATGATCTTTTCTTGGGCAGTAAAACTTTTTAACCTTTATGTTGGGGGCTATATCCAATAAAAATAGATGGCTTGCTCCTAAAATCGATTTTACTCTTGTTATAAGTCTTGGGATAGGGATAACAAAGGCATCCAAACACTCTAAGAAAGGATAACTCAGGTTTGTTTCCATGTGATGCTTCAAAATGTGTCATATAAGAATAGTGTTTTAAGGGTATTCTGGTAAAAGAGAAATCCCAATGTAAAGAGGGAACTTGACTTAGAGCTAGTAGAGAAAGTACTACTTCTACAATATTTCTATGTTTTATCTCAGCCAATCCATTTTTTTTGCAGTGTCAGGACATGAAAATCTGTGAGTGATGCCAGAGGTAAGGAATCATGACTTTGAATTCTCCCCCTCCATAAGATTGGAGAGTTTTGACTTGTTTGTGATACTGATTATGTACAAGAGCTCTAAAATGAACAAGATCACTTAAGACAGCTGGTTTCAGCTTAGTAAGTAAAGCTAACTAAACCTAGTGACATCATCAATGAGACTGATGTAATAAGAGTAGCCTTCGACAGACTTAAATAAACAAGGTCCCCACATTTCACTATGTATGAGATCAAATGAGAATCAGAATAAAAAAGGTAATATGTGAAACTTAGCTAACATATATGGGGAACAAAGAGAAGATTGAACTTTATTGATAAAAGTAATGTTACAACTGATAAGTGCCTTCTTGACAACATCAAAAGAAGGATGCCCTATTCTAGAATGCCATAATCCTAACTCTAGTTTATTCTTGACACCTGCAAAGTTGACATTTATTTAGTGTGGTTTTTTACCCTCTTGGTGAGGGGTTGATGGAGACTGGGAGGTGAGATTTCAGTTGGAGGTTGAGAGATGAAATTTGTAAAGCCCTTTACTAAGAGTTCCTTTGAGGAGAACCTTCCTTCGCAAGACAAACATTGGGATGAAATTAAAAGAAACTGCATTATCTTTAGCAAACTAAATAACACTAATGAGGTTTTTGTTTATATAAGGAACAAGCAAGACATTAGATAAAATGACATGATGATTGGATGCATGTTGTTTAACTATTGAAGAGCCATAATGAGAAATGTCCAAACCTTGTCCATTGCACATGTGCACCTTTTAGTTTCCTCGATATTCATTGGCAAGGTTCAGATTGCTCATGGCATAAGTAACATGATTACTGGCTCCTGAATCAGGGTACCAGTAGAAATCCAGTGAGCTTTTAGTCTCAGCGAGGTTAGCAACATTAACATTAGAGTTTTTCAGAGGTCTTGTCAAACTGATTGTGCTAGTGAGACGTCTACTGATTGCCTTGGTGAGTCCGAGAGATGATATTACCATTATTACGCGTATCGAATGTAAAACAATTAATTAACTACTATTTACAATAAAAATAAGAGTAATTAAGAACGCCATTGGCTTTTTATCCATCCCTGGCAACGGCGCAAAATTTTTGATCGACGAATTCTCGACGCTCTAATTTGAGAATCCATCTCCGCAAGAGTACGGAGCCGGTTGTAGGGCGGCGAGTTCTTCCCGAGTCGTGTCTCTCGAGGATGGATGTTATCGGCTATCGGTTTTTTAATTGTTCTTATCGTCGGTTTATACGAAACTAATTTAAATTAAGAAAGCAGTAGTCATTGTTCGGTTTTGAGTTTTACGATTAAGATTTATATTGAAATACAAGATTTAAAAATATTGAAAATGAAAAGAAAATTAAAGATTATTTAAAAACGATCAATCTAAACTAATTAACTAATAGAACTTTATAATTTGAAATTAAGGAAAATGGAGGGAAAATTAAAGTCAAGCTTATTTGAAAAAGTCAACAAAATTAACTTAGCAATAATTAAAGGTTTAAAAAAAGAAGATCTTATAAAGCTTCTACAAACTTAGAAATCGATCTAACAACTAAACAACTTAAAAGCATAAGTTCAAAAGCTAGAAAGCTCAAAAGCTATAAAATAAGAGTTTTGATGATCAATTGAACAACTAAACTATGATCAAACATCAACATACAATTAAATGAAATAACAAGGAAATAAAACTATATTAATGGAAAGATATTACCAAGAGTATGATCCACAAAAGCTTGAAATGAAAAGCTTGAAAGCTTGACAATGGAAATCTGAAACTTAAAGGATATGTGCTTCCACAACTTAGCTAACTAAGATCAAACCCTAAACTAAAACTAAAACTAATTAACTAACTAATTTCTAGGATTCTTCTTGATCAAAATGAAAAGGAAAGGATTTTTGTTGGGTTGAAGGAGCTCTCCTGGGGTGGAAAGTCCTCAGCTGCAAGTTGTCTGCAAATGAAAAGACGTTGCCTTGGTTTAAACATTCGCAGGGGCAAAATCGTCCAAAAAGCAGCGAAAATCTGCTTTCCAGTCGATCGGTCAACTCTCCTGTCGATCGACTGCTCTTGTCAAAACGTCCAAAAGCCCTGGAATTCAGTCGATCCTCGGAGTTCCAGTCGATCGACTGCAGTCGATTCGACCTTATCGGTAGTCGATTGACTGCAGTCGATTCGACCTCATCGGCAGTCGATCGACTGCAGTGTCCAAAATGCCAAAAGTCCCTGGAATCCAGTCGATTTTGGAGTTCCATTCGATCGACTAGAAGGGGAGTCGATCGACTGAACTCCAGTCGGTCGACTGGATTACTGCACCCAGCTCGATTCCTCGTTCTTTTCACGTCCGCTGGTTTATCGAACCTCGTCCGTGCGCTTCCTTGCTTTTCCGTCCATTCCTGAGTCGAGTAAAAATGATCCCAAACAAACGCGGGCCCCGCTTGGACGTCCTACGGCCAAGAGAAAAAACGAAATAGTGAAAAACTACGAAAACTAATAATAAAACGTAAAAAAATACGAAAACCTAGAAATAACGAAAAACGGCCAACTCGACTCCTAAAATACCTAAAAGCAAGCAAAACACACGCAATGTGATACAAAAATGGTAAGAAAAATATGTAAAAAAACGTGCAAATCAACCACCCCACACTTAGACGGTTGCTTGTCCTCAAGCAAAACTAACGTAATATTATAAAACTACCCCTGACCAACCCTAAACTAATGCATAATTTAATTCGAGACGTCGTACGCTACGTTGCTTGTTAGCTTGGCTAAAAGGACGTCAATGTGCATTGTTAAGGAAATTTTGATCGACTTCCGAACCCTAAAAGAACTTAAGCAATCCATCAAGTCGGTTTCTCCGTTCTTGCCCCGGCTAAGGTCTATCCACGCTCGAACCGTTAATCGGCTCCCTACTAGCCAAAATCATCTACGCCTATGTTTAACAAATATATACTAGAAATCGGAAAAAAGGGACAAAACGTGCTATCAACAACTTCAAGGATTTATAACGTATCCTTGTTTATTCGTCTTTTCTTTTCTTCTTTTTTTTATTTTTTCTTTTTCTCTCTTTTTTTTAAAGATAAATAAAGATGAAAATACGAAGCTTTCAACGACTCCGATCATTCGTTGCTACTAGCAACTTACAAACTTATCAATCAAGCACGTGGAGCAATTGACGACTCCAAATTACAAAACAAAAACCTATAGAGAGCGTTTGATGACTAGGGCTAGTCGAGGCACTAGTTCTAAACGAGTACAAGGATAGCACAAAGCTAAAACCGAACGGAGATCCCAACAAGATAAACCACCTAAGTCCACTATATTCGATCGAAAATCTAAACACCATAACAAATCATCAAAACCGCGTCACTTACCAAGGGTCCAAGCAATAATAGCACACACGTTACTCAAATTAACAAAATCAAGCATATGACAAAATTAAAAACCTAGGACGAACTCTAACCACCCCACACTTAAAACCTAGCAATGTCCTCATTGCGTATTTAAGCTAATAAAAGCAATAAAAAGGTGTAGGGAAAAGAGAACGCCCCTATGTCCGAGCTTGTGTCGTCGTGGTTGTGCAAAAGTCATCGCCGGGAGCCGAGGCAAGCAACAAGCTATCTACAAGGTAAGGCAAGGTGGAAATTTTGCACGAAAATAAACTATTTACAAAAACGAAAATCTTTTTGAGTTTTTTGAATTTTCTAATTTGTTTGGATTTTATTATTTTTCAAATTTGTTTTATATTTTGAGAAGATATTCAAAGAAAATGAAATTATACTATATACAAAAACGAAAGCAAGTAAAAGGATTTTTTTTAATTGTTTTTTATATTTTTTTTTACAAGAGTCGAGACGAGGAACAAAAGAACATAATCGAAAGATAAAATAAAATAACACACAAAAACAATAAACAAATAAAAATAAACAAATGATAAATGAGGAGATTTAATGACGTCTCCTAGGTCGGGCACGGAGGGTCGCGAACTCGTCTTCCTCGTCCTCGTTTTCACCGTCGCCGCCGTCATCGTCGTCGTCTCGACTCATCCGACTCTCGACCAAAAGGATCCGGCTATGGAGGCCGCGGAAAGCTCGGTCGTTCCTTGCCTGCCCCTCATCGAGCCGGTCGAAATGAATGTTGAGCTGGTCAAAGCGAGAAAACACGGCCTGTTGGAAGTCGTTCCAACCCATCTCGGGACCCGAGCTGGTGTTCGGACCTCCGTACTGCGGGATTGCCGCATGGCTCGTGCTCGCTCCGTGGTGCGCGCCCGAACCGGTGTTCGGGACGTCGCCGGCCTCATCCTACTCATGGCCCCGGTGGCGCTGGCGTCTCGGATTTTGGCTCGCCGGGTTCGTCGGGGCTCTCGGCATTTTGAACGTCAATTCCATGAGATTAACCCTCGTCATGTTGGCCGCCTCGGCCTCAAACCCGAAGTAACGGGCAAGAATGGTGATCATCGGCCCCATGCCAACTCGTGCGACGCTTCCTCCCCTTGTTTTTCGTATCCCTCGAATTTGCCCACGGATCAACGGAACGAACGGGACCGGATGTCCATTCAATACGCACCAAAGCACGTACACCTCGTGGTGGGTGAGGTTGGTGCTCTCATGTTTGCCCATCAAGACGTGGGCGAAGAACTTGTAGGCCCCAAGTAGAGCCAAATCGGTGATCTCCGACGCCGAGTATCGATCCCGGGTACCACGTCCGCCCGTGATACTCCCCCAAAACTCATCCGCATGAAAACCACTCACCTGCGTGTACGAGTACTGCTGGAAGTCAAGCCCGAGCACCCCTTGGAGCACCCCCTGATCGATCCGGTGTTCAATTCCCCCACAACGAACATTAAAACCCCCGTCATCGGTCTCTTTGTACGTGGTGAAGAACTCGATCACTATCTCCCGATAAGCTGGTGCCCGGAAAGACGCGAACATCCGACCGTTCATCGCATCGATGTAGTGGAGCAATCGGGTGCCGAACCCATCATAGTCCCCGTTCGCCACCCACTCGTCTAAACGCTCGATATTGATGAAGCGCGGGGTAGAGAAATGTCGCTGGGATAGATTTTTAAAAAGTTCCCCCTCGTATGTGGAGTAGATGGGGAAGGGGGCACCATAAGCTCCGACGATATCGGGGTATTGGGGAAGGCTAAAAATATTTTCATCGTCGGAGTGGCCATCCATGGTAAAAGAGGGTAAAGTATGAACGAAATTGGACGGATTTTGTAGTGGAGGGTACTAAGAATCGAAACGAACGAAAAACGATTGAAAAACGAGCAAAATTCAAACCAAATGTTCTTTGGGGCAATTTGTCGAACAGTTGGTGGGCAAGATTTTTGAAGGTTAAAACAAACAAGAATGGCTCCTAATTCCTACCCAAACACACAACCAACAATCACAAGGTTCCCAAGAGATTGGTTCAAGCGAATTACCTCGAAGAATCGGTTCGAAAGTGGAACGAAAAATCGGATTATTCCCAAGGAGAGGTTTGAATGTATAGAGGAAGGAAGAAAAAAAACTTCCCGCGTAACTGCCCGTTCGGTCGATCGACACGCTCTTCTCTCCCCCTTTTTTTATTTTTCTGTTTTTCTCCCTTTTTTTTATATTTTTGGCCCTCTTTCTTTTCTCATTTTTTTTATTTGCTGCGTTTCTGTCGATGTGGGGGGATATGGGCAGATCGACTGGTACTTATAAAGTTCCGCAGGGCTTTGGGCAGTCCGAGCAGTCGATCGACTGCCCTCCTTGGTCGATCGACTGCCGACAGTCGATCGACTGCTGTTGTCAAAAGCTTAAAATTTTCTGGAATCCAGTCGATTTCTCCTCCTCTGTCGATCGGGCGCCAGTCGATCGACTGGCTGTCGATCAGCAAAAGACCATTCGATCGACTACTCTTGCAAAAAGCTTGAAAATTTCTGGAATCTAGTCGATTCGAGCCCGTCTGTCGATTGGGCAGTCGATGGACAGGCATTCCAGTCGATCGACTAGATATGCAGTCGATCGACTGCATTCCAGCAGTCCATCTCCAAATTTCGATCCTCTTTTCTCCCAAGACTCCAGAATTGAACCTACACAAACCCAAAAATTCCATTAACACTACCTAAAGATAGAATATACACTAAATTACAAGAAAAACAAGGAAATAATTAGAAAGTCGTGGGCTGCCTCCCACGGAGCGCGTTTGGTTAACGTCGTTCGCTCGACGACCCTGATTCGACGATCAAGACCCTGTCGGGGGCAAGTCACTCAGGTCCTCCTCCTCTACGACTACTGGCTCGAGAGCGTTTGTTTGCAACACGCTATGCCGGTAAGGTTTGACTCGAGCGCCATTCACTTGAAATCATTCGTCCGTCTTTGGATCGATTAACGGCACGGCTCCAAAGGGGCTTATCTTCTCGATTTTGGACATAAGCTTCCCAGGAAACATGGCCAGACGAGTGTTATAAAGGAGTACTTGCATTCCCTCCTCCAACTCTTTCGGTACGAGCTTCTTATCGTGGAGCAACTTCGTTTTCTCCTTGTACAGACGGGCGTTATCAAGCGCCTCGTTTCGTAATTCTTTGAGCTCCTCCAGTTGGAGTTTTCTCCCCTCTCCAGCCTGCTTCAAATCAAAGTTACACGCTTGGATTGCCCACCACGATAGGGACTCATTCCAATAACCGTCTTATAGGCCGTACGGACGACCCACAAGGCATTGTTGAGCTTCATTGACCAGTCCTTCCGGTTCGGTTGCACAGTTTTCTCGAGAATGTTTTTGATTTGACGATTACTCATCTCGACTTGCCCGGCTGTTTGCGGATGGTAAGGAGTAGAAACCTTGTGCACGAGTCCATTTTTCTTCAACACTCGTTCAAGTAGTTTGTTGTTAAAATTCTTGCCACCATCGCTGATTAGCACCCTCGGAACTCCGAATCGGCTGAATATGATGCTCCGAACAAACTTTACTACTGTTTCGCCATCATTTCTCCTTGCCGGGATTGCTTCTATCCATTTAGAGATGTAATCCATCGCAACCAATATGTATTCATACTCATGAGACTTCGGGAAGGGACCCATGAAATCGATCCCCCAAACATCAAAGATCTCGATGGCCAAGTTATACATCATCGGCATCTCATTCCGCTTTCCGATACTACCCGTCCGTTGACACCGATCACACCTCTGACAATGCTCGTGAGTCGTGAGCATCCTTGAAAAGAGTAGGCCAATAGAAACCCGAATGGAGAACTTTATAAGCGGTCTTTTGGCCACCGAAATGCCCCCCGACTAGATGATCATGGCAATGAATCAATATCTCCTCTTTTTCCTCTTCCGGAATGCACCTCCTCAAAACACCATCCTTCCTGATTTTGAACATAAGAGGGTCATCCCAATAATAACCTCGACACGTGGAAAGAAACCTCCTCCTCTCGTGATGAGACAGGTCCGGACGGAGCACCCCGCTAGCAAAGTAGTTAGCAATATCGGCGTACCATGGTGTGATGGACACACTGAAGAGGTTCTCCTGAGCTTGGTTTTCTCCGATGAGTGGGGACTCGTTCTCTCCATTCCCGACCTCCAAACGAGAGAGGTGGTCGGCGACTATGTTCTCGCACCCTTTTCTATCCCTGATCTCCACGTCGAATTCCTGAAGTAGAAGGATCCACTGGATTAGTCTCGGCTTCGCTTGAGGCTTGTTGAAAAGATGTCGTAGTGCCGCATGGTCGCTATGTATAATCACCGTCGACCCAACGATATATGATCGGAACTTTTCGGTAGTTGTGTAGTTCCTTTGAGCGTTATTGAGCATAAGACTTGCGTAGTAGACGACCCGGAGGAGTTTGTCGACTCGTTGCCCTAGGACGGCCCCCACCGCTTCGTTCGACGCATCGCACATTATTTTGAACGGGAGGGACCAATCCGGGGCTATCACCACGGGAGTAGAAGTCAAACTCTTCTTCAATGAATTGAACGCTTCTAGACAAGCATCGTCAAACACAAACGGGATGTTGGCGCTAAGCAGATGGCACAAGGGGCGGCTAAGCTTCGAGAAGTCCATAATGAACCTCCTATAGAACCCCGCATGACCGAGGAAGCTTCGCACTCCTTTCACGTTGATCGGTGGGGGAAGTTTATCAATCGCGTCGATCTTTGCCTTGTAGACCTCGATGCCCTTAGACGACACCACATGCCCCAAAACTATTCCGCTTCTCACCATGAAGTGGCTTTTCTCCCAACTCAAGGTAAGGTTGTTCTCCACACATCTCTCCAAAACACTTGACAAATGATCAAGACACCCGTCGAAGGTAGATCCGTAAATAGAAAAATCGTCTATGAAAACCTCCATGTACTTGTCGAGCATGTCGGAGAAGATCGAAAGCATGCACCGTTGAAAGGTAGCGGGTGCATTGCACAAGCCGAATGGCATACGTCGGAAAGCGTATGTGCCGAAAGGGCACGTCAACATCGTCTTTGATTGATCCTCCGGCGAGATAGCGATTTGGTAGTATCCTAAAAATCCATCGAGAAAACAATACGAATGATGCCCCGCGAGCTTGTCCAACATCTGGTCGATGAACGGGAGTGGGAAGTGGTCTTTCTTGGTGGCGGCATTGAGCTTTCAGAATTCTATACACATTCGTCAACTGGTGGTCGCACGGGTCATCACACGCTCGCCCCGTTCGTTCTCAATCACGGATATTCTGCTCTTCTTTGGCACCATGTTGACTGGGCTCACCCATTCACTCTCTCCGATCGGGGGTATTAAACCCTCGGCCACAAGTTTCAGTATCTCACCCCTTACAATCTCCATCAAGTTCGGGTTCAATCGTCGTTGGCCTTCCCTCGATGGTTTTACTCCGTCTTGGAGGATGATCCTATGCATATAAGTGGAGGGGCTTATGCCTTTAATATCAGCAAGGCTCCACCCTATCGCCTTCTTGTTCCTCTTCAGTACTTCCACCAATCGTGCCTCATCTATCGGGGGAAGCTCGGCGTAGATGATCACGGGTTGTCTCGTCGCTTTCCAAGTAAACGTATTTGAGATGGCTCGGAAGGGTCTTGAGCTCCGGTTTTTCCCAAAGGGGCGATTCTACGCTCGATAACTCAAATATTTCTACTACCCCCTCCGATCGAAGAGCTCGCCACTCCTTGTCCTCAACATCCTCGTTCACAATCTCCTGAGCAGCTTCTTCAACTAGTTCTTGTATCGGGTCGATMATAGCACAATTGGCATGAAAGGAGGAAGGCGGAACGGCTCCCAAGTCGTGGATCGAGAAGTTCACCGTATCTCCCAAAACCGAGAAAGATAAGTTCCCATTTTTCACATCGATCAAGGTGTTTGTCGTGGCCATGAAGGGTCGACCAAGTAAGATAGTGTGTTCTCGGCCTTCGTTGCTCACCTCCCCGACGTCCAGTATAACAAAATCCACCGGCATGATGAGACTTCCTACCTGTACCAAAACGTCTTCGACCATGCCCTTCGGGTATCGGACTGATCGGTTGGCCAGTTGCAAACACATTCTCGTCTCCTTGAGGTCACCCAACTCTAACTGCTTAAAAATGGATTAGGGCATCAAGTTAATCCCCGCGCCGAGGTCAAGCATCCCTCGCGTCTCTTTTCCATTTCCGAGGGTAATTTTGATACAAAAACTCCCGGGATCACCTTCTTTGTTTGGTAGAGAATTGCTAAGGGCACTTKCCGCGTTCGATATGTATATCTTCTCGTTTTCCTTGAATCGGCGTTTCTTTGATGTTAGCTCCTTGAAGAACTTCGCGTAAGCGAGAATATTTTGGATAATGTCGAGCAAAGGAAGGTTTATGTTGACCTTTGATAACATCTTGTATAGCTCGAGGAATTGGTCATCTTGCTTAGTCGGTCGGATACGGCTCGGATATGGAATCGGAGGTCGGTACGGTGCGGCGGACTTATGTAACCCCCCGTCAGCCTGGGACCCCTTCCCCTCACCACTAGAGAGTGATGTGGGAGAGCTAGGAGTGGCTACGGGCTCGTTCGAATCTGGAAGAACACGATCTTCTTGAACACTTGTTGAAGGTCCGTCGTCGGGTAGGGCGACATTGTTGTCTATCACCTTGCCAATTCGAAGAATGGTCACGGCTTGAGCTTGGGCCGGTTGACTTGGTAGCTTGTCCTTGTCCCGTGCCCGTTTTAGTTCATTGACATCCGTAGCTATTTGCCCCATTTGCGTCTCCAAACTCAAGAGCCGTTTTCTTTGCTCGGTTAAGACAGACTCGAGGTTCATTTGTCGTGGTATCGGATTGTCTTAGGGAAACGGGAACGGTGCTTGATGAGGCGGAAAAGGTGTCCGAGCGGCATATGGGACTTGGGGGCGCGTTTGTTGAGCTTGTTGTGCCATCGGGGGTCCGGGTGGAGTTTGAGTATTCATTGGTTCCTTCCACCTAAAGTTAGGGTGGTTCCTCCAACCGGGATTATATTTTGGGGCGTAAGGATCGTTGTTGCTTGGAAAACCTCCCCGATTTGCTTGGTATCCTTGGATCGCGTATGCTTGCTCGTCGAACTCGTTCGTTTTCCCGTAGTTAATCGGGCACGCACTAACTCCATGCCCCGGCATTCCGCACGTAGTGCACGTCTCTATCGAGCTCAGATGTTGCTTGGTGAGCGAGGCTATTTGATTTTCTAGCTCGGCGATCTTACGGGCCCACTAGAGCCCCTCTTTTGTCAAGACCTCTTTCACGTGCTCCTTTCGTTCCAAAATACTCATGTGATGATCGTCGGTGGCCATGTTAACAAAGATGTCGTATAGTTCTCTCGTCGAGCGGCCGGCCAAGTTCCCGCTGGCGGCATTGTTCACCATGCGTTTTGATGCGAACGCCAATCCGTTATAGAAGAACTGATTCGAGAAGTTGCCGGTAAACCGATGGTGTGTGCATTTAGTAAGGTATCTTTGAATCGCTCCCATGCCTCATAGAAAGTTTCATCGCTCGCTTGTCGGAACAAGGCAATCTTAGCTCGAAAGTCGGCCGTGTTCTCTTGAGAATAGTATTCCTCCATGAATCGTTCGGTGACCATATCCCAATTGGTAAGGGAGTCGGACGACAATGTCATGAGCCAATCAACAGCCTTGTCCTTCATCGTGTACGGGAAACATCTCATCTTGATTTGGTCAATATGAATTCCTTGGCGCGGAAAGCTCGACACCGTATAGGAAAAGATTCGTATGAATTGCATAGCGTCCTCTTGCGGTAAGCCGTGGAACGTGGGTAGTCGGTTTAGGTCTATAGGCCGCAAATCGTATTCGAGAGCCTCGGGGCTCAATCGAATACAAGAGGAGAAGTCGCCCATGTACAGCCTCGACACCTCCTTGATACTATTGGTAGGACCCCCGTCGGGTGTGGCGAAAGGGTGTCCTCCGATATCACGAACAACATACGGGTTATCATTAACGGGCGGCACTCGTGGAAAATCTTGGGGTATCGGGTTTCGGAATTGGGGCACGGGCCCGGTCGGATGAGGGAATCGTGGCTCGTGCCCGTGGGGGGCGTAGTGTGGGCCTTAATGAAACTGCCTCGGAACTTGGAACGGCGGTTGATACGCGTATCAAGGAGGTGATAGAAGNCGGTACGGTGCGGCGGACTTATGTAACCTCCCGTCAGCCTGGGACCCCTTCGCCTCACCACTAGAGAGTGATGTGGGAGGGTTAGGAGCGGCTGCAGGCTCGTTCGAATCTGGAGTAGCACAATCTTCTTGAACACTCATCGAAGGTCCATCGTCGGGTAGGGCGACCTTGTTGTCCACCACCTTCCCACTTCGGAGAATGGTCACGGCTTGATCTTGGGCCGGTTAACTTGGTAGCTTGTCCTTGTCCCGTGCTTGTTTTAGTTCGTTGATATCCGTAGCTATTTTCCCCATTTGTGTCTCCAAACTCAAGAGCCGTTTGCTTAGCTCGGATAAGACGTATTCGAGGTTCGATTGTCGCGGTCTCGGATTGTCTTGGGGAGGTGGAAACGGTGCTTGTTGAGGAGGTTGGTGAGGCGAAAAAGGTGGTCGAGCGGCATATGGAACTTGGGGGCACGTTTGTTGAGCTTGTTGTGTCATCGGGGGTCCAGGTGGAGTTTGAGTGTTCGTTGGTTCCTTCCACCTAAAGCTAGGGTGGTTTCTCCAACCGGGGATATATTTCGGGGCGTAAGGATCGTTGTTGCTTGGAAAACCTCCCCGATTTTCTTGGTATCCTTGGATCGCGTATGCTTGCTCGTCGAACTCGTTCGTTTGCCCGTAGTTAATTGGGCACGCACTAGCTCCATGCCCCGGCATTCCGCACGTAGTGCACGTCTCTATCGAGCTCGGATGTTGCTTGGTGAGAGAGGCTATTTGATTTTCTAGCTCGGCGATCTTACGGGCCCACTCGGGCCCCTCTTTTGTCAAGACCTCTTTCACGTGCTCCTTTCGTTCCAAAACACTCATGTGATGATCGTCGGCGGCCATGTTAACAAAGATGTCGTATAGTTCTCTCGTCGAGCGGCCGGCCAAGTTCCCACCGGCGACATTGTTTACCATGCGCTTTGACGCGAACACCAATTCATTATAGAAAAACTGATTCAAGAAGTCGCCGGTAAACCGATGGTGTGGGCATTTAGTAAGGTATCCTTTGAATCGCTCCCATGCCTCGTAGAAAGTTTCGTCGCTCGCTTGTCGGAACGAGGCAATCTTAGATCGAAAGTCGGCCGTCTTCTCTTGAGAATATTATTCCTCCATGAATCGTTCGGTGACCATATCCCAATTGGTAAGGGAGTCGGATGGCAATTTCATGAATCAACGGCCTTGTCCTTCATCGTGTACGGGAAACATCTCATTTTGATTTGGTCGATATGAATTCCTTGGCACGGAAAGCTCGATACCGTGTAGGAAAAGATACGTAGGAATTGTATTGCGTCCTCTTGCGGTAAGCCGTGGAACGTGGGTAGTCGGTTTAGGTCTATCGGCCGCAAGTTGTATTCGAGAGCCTCGGGGTTCAATCGAATACAAGAGGAGAADTCGCCCATGTACGGCCTCGACACCTCCTTGATACTATTGGTAGGACCCCCGTCGGGTGTGGCAAAAGGGTGACCTCTGATATCACGAACGGCATACGAGTTTTCATTGACGGCGGGCGCTCGTGGAAAATCTTGAGGTATCGGGTTTTGGAATTGAGAC
>BMAC01000535.1:384587-405122 GCA_014905375.1 Phtheirospermum japonicum | reverse complement strand
GTGGTAGAAATATTTGAGTTATCGAGCGTAGAATCGCCCCTTTGGGAAAAACCGGAGCTCAAGACCCTTCCGAGCCATCTCAAATACGTTTACTTGGAAAGCGACGAGACAAAACCCGTGATCATCTACGCCGAGCTTCCCCCGATAGATGAGGCACGATTGGTGGAAGTACTGAAGAAGAACAAGAAGGCGATAGGGTGGAGCCTTGGTGACATCAAGGGGATAAGCCCCTCTACTTGTATGCATCAGATCATCCTTCAAGACGGAGTGAAACCATCGAGGGAGTGCCAACGACGATTGAATCCAAACTTGATGGAGATTGTAAAGGGTTAGATATTGAAGATTGTGGCCGAAGGTTTGATATTCCCGATCGGGGATAGTGAATGGGTGAGCCCAGTCCACATGGTGCCGAAAAAGAGCGGAATAACCGTGATTGAGAACGAGCGGGGTGAGCGTGTGACGACCCGTACGACCACCGGTTGGCGAATGTGTATAGACTTCCGAAAACTAAATGCCGCCACCAAGAAGGACCACTTTCCACTTCCGTTCATTGACCAGATGTTGGACAAGCTCGCGGGGCATCATTCGTATTGTTTTCTCGATGGATTATCAGGATACTACCAAATTGCTATCTCACCGGAGGATCAATCCAAGACGACGTTCACGTGCCCTTTCAGCACATACACTTTCCGACGTATGCCCTTCGGCTTGTGCAATGCACCCGCTACCTTCCAACGGTGTATGCTCTCGATCTTTTCCGACATGCTCGACAAGTACATGGAGGTTTTCATGGACGATTTTTCTATCTACGGCTCTACTTTCGACGAGTTTCTTGATCATTTGTCAAGTGTTTTGGAGAGATGTGTGGAGAACCACCTTACTTTGAGTTGGGAAAAAAGCCACTTCAAGGTGAGAAGTGGAATAGTTTTGGGGCATGTGGTGTCGTCTAAAGGAATCGAGGTCGACAAGGCGAAGATCGACGTGATTGAGAGACTTCCCCCACCGATCAACGTGAAGGGAGTGCGAAGCTTCCTCGGTCATGCAGGGTTCTATAGGAGGTTCATTAAGGACTTCTCGAAGCTTAGCCGCCCCTTGTGAAATTTGCTTAGCGCCGACGTCCCATTTTTGTTTGATGATGCTTGTCTAACGGCGTTCGATTCATTGAAGAAAAGCTTGACTTCTACTCCCGTGGTGATAGCCCCGGATTGGTCCCTCCCGTTCTAAATAATGTGTGATGCGTCGAACGAAGCAGTGGGGGCCGTCTTAGGGTAACGAGTCGACAAACTCCTCTGGGTCGTCTACTACGCAAGTCTTATGCTCAATAATGCTCAAAGGAACTACACAACTACCGAAAAGGAGCTACTTGCCGTGGTTTACTCGCTCGAGAAGTTCCGATCATATATCGTTGGGTCGAGGGTGATTATACATAGCGATCATGCGACACTACGACATCTTTTCAACAAGCCTCAAGCGAAGCCGAGACTAATCCGGTGGATCTTTCTACTTCAAGAGTTCGACGTGGAGATCAGGGATAGAAAAGGGTGCGAGAACGTAGTCACCGACCACCTCTCTCGTTTGGAGGTCGGGAATGGAGAGAAAGAGTCGCCACTTATTGGAGAAAACCAAGCTCATGAGAACCTCTTCGGTGTGTCCGTCACACCATGGTACGCCGATATTGCTAACTACCTTGCTAGCGGGGTGCTCCGTCCAGACCTGTCTATTCACGAGAGGATAAGGTTTCTTGCCACGTGTCGAGGTTATTATTGGGATGACCCTCTTATGTTCAAAATCGGGAAGGATGGTGTTTTGAGGAGGTGCATTCCGGAAGAGGAAAAAGAGGGGATATTGACTCATTTCCATGATCATCTAGTCGGAGGGCACTTCGGTGGCCAAAAGACCATATATAAAGTTCTCCAGTCGGGTTTCTATTGGCCTACTCTTCTCAAGGATGCTCACGAGCATTGTCAAAGGTGCGATCGATGCAAACGAACGGGTAGTATCGGAAAGCGGAATGACATGCCGATGGCGTATAACTTGGCCGTCGAGATCTTTAATGTCTGGGGGATCGATTTCATGGGTCCCTTCCCGAAGTCTCATGAGTACGAATACATATTGGTCGCGGTGGATTACGTATCTAAATGGATAGAAGCAATCCCGACAAGGAGAAATGATGGCGAGACAGTAGTAAAGTTTGTTCGGAGCAACATATTCAGCCGATTCAGAGTTCCGAGGGTGCTAATCAGCGATGGTGGCAAGCACTTTAACAACAAACAAACTACTCCTTACCATCCGCAAACAGCCGGGCAAGTCGAGATGAGTAATCGTCAAATCAAAAACATTCTCGAGAAAACCGTGCAACCGAACCGGAAGGACTGGTCAATGAAGCTCAATGATGCCTGGTGGGCCATCCGTACGGCCTATAAGACGGTTATTGGATTGCGTCCCTATCGTCTGGTGTATGGAAAGTCGTGCCATCTACCGGTGGAAATGGAGCATAGAGCGTGGTCGGCAATCCGAGCGTGTAACTTTGATTTGAAGCAGGCTGGAGAGGGGAGAAAACTCCAACTGGAGGAGCTCGAAGAATTACGAAACGAGGCGGTTGATAACGCCCGTCTGTACAAGGAGAAAACGAAGCTGCTCCACGATAAGAAGCTCTTTCCGAAAGAGTTGGAGGAGGGAATGCAAGTACTCCTTTATAACACTCGTCTGGCCATGTTTCCTGGGAAGCTTATGTCCAAATGGAGCGGGCCTTTCAAAATCTAGAAGATATCCCCCTTTGGAGCCGTGACGTTAATCGATCCAAAGACGGACGAACGATTTCAAGTGAATGGCGCTCGAGTCAAACCTTACCGGCATAGCRTGTTGYAAACAAAATMTCKCGAGCCTATGATCGTAGAGGAGGAGAGCCTGAGTGACTTGCCCCCGATGAGGTCTTGATCGTCGAACCAGGGTCGTCGAGCGAACAACTTTAACCAAACGCGCTACGTGGGATGCAACCCACGACGTTCTAACTCTATCTAACTTTTTCTTGTTTTTCATTTAATTTAGTGTATATTCTATCTTTAAGTATTGTTAATGGAGTTTTTGGGTTTTTGTAGGTCCAGTCCTTGAGTCTTGGGAGAAAAGAGGATCAAAAATAGAGTTCGACTGCTGGAATGCAGTCGATCGACTACACAACTAGTCGATCGAATGGTTTATAGTCGATCGACTGCCCAATCGACTGGCAGGATAAAATCGACTGGATTCTAGAAATTTTCAAGCTTTTTACAAGAGCAGTCGATCGACTGGTTTATTGCTGATCAACATCCAGCCGATCGACTGGCGGTAGATCGACGAACAGGTTCAAATCGACTGGATTACAGAGTTTTTCAAGCTTTTTGGCAAATTAGTCGATCGACTGGGAACATGCGGATCGACAGCCAGTCGATCGACTGGCACACGATCGACCGACACAACAAAATCGACTGGATTCCAAAAAATTTCAAGGTTTTGACAAAGAGCAGTCGATCGACTGTCGGCAATTGATCGACTGCACTCGATCGACCGAGGATTGCAGTCGATCGACTTCCCTGACTACCTAGAGCCTGCGGATCTATATATATCAGTCGATCTTTCCCCCCCCCCCCCCCCACACACACACACACACCACTCAATCGACCGAGAAAGCAAAAAGAGGCGGCAAAATAAAAAAAAAACGCAGAAAAATAAAAAAAAGAGGGGGAAAACGACTTTAGTCGATCGACCGAAAGGGGCAGTTACGCGGGAAGTTTCATTTTTATTCTCCTCTCCAAATTCAGAAATCTCCTTGGGAAAAGTTCGATTCTTCGCTCCATTTTCGAACCATTATTCGAGGCACTTCGCTTGAACGATCTCTCGGGGAACTTGTTTATTGCTTGGTTGTGTGTTTGGGTAGGAATTGGGAGCCATTCTCATTTATTTTCTTCCTTAAAAAGCTTTCCCACTAAGTGTTCGACGAATTGCCCCTGTGAGCCCTCGGTTTGAATTTTTCTCGTTTTTTCGTTGTTCTTCGTTCCTTTTGATTCTAGGAACCCTCCACTTCAAAGTCCTTCTACTTCCGTTCCTATTTCCACCTCTTTTACCATGGATGGCCACTCCGATGATGAAATTTTCAACCTTCCCGAATACCCCGATATCGCCGGAACTTACGGTGCCCCCTTCCCCGTCTACTCCACATACGAGGGGGAACTTTTTCAAAATCTGTCCCAGCGACATTTCGCTACCCCACGCTTTATTAATATCGAGCGTTTGGACGAATGGGTGGCAAACGGGGATGTTGACGGGTTCGGCACCCGACTACTTAATTACATCAACGCGATGAACGGCCGAATGTTCGCGTCTTTCCGGGCACCGGCTTATCGGGAGCTAGTGCTCGAGTTCTTCACCACATTACAGGAAATCAACGACGGGGGTTTTAATGTCCGTTTTGGGGGAATTGAGCACCGGATCGATCAAGGGGTGCTCCAAGGGGTGCTCGGGCTTGACTGCCAACAATACTCGTACACGCAGTTGCCTGGTTTTCACGCGGATGAGTTTTGGGGGAGTATCACGGGCTGGCGTGGTACCCGGGATCATTACTCGGCTTCGGCGATTGTCGATTTGGCACTGCTTGGGGCTTACAAATTCTTTGCCCACGTCCTGATGGGCGAACATGAAAGCACCAACCTCACTCATCACGAGCTTTACGTGCTTTGGTGCCTGGTCAATGGACATCCGGTCCCATTTTTCCCGTTGATCCGAGGACAAATTCGAGGGATTCGGAAGATGAGAGGAGGAAGCATCGCCCGAGTCGGCATGGGGCCGATGATCACCGTTCCTGCCCGCTACTTCGGGTTTGAGGCCGAGGCGGCCAACATGACAAGCGTCGATCTTATGGAGTTGGCGTTCAAAATGCCGAGAGCCCCGATGAACCCGGCGAACCAAAACCCTAGACGCCAACGCCACCGGGAGAATGAACGAGGCGAGGCCGGCGACGTCCCGAACATCGGTTCGGGCGCGCATCACGGAGAGAGCACGAGCCAAGCGGCATTTCCGCAGTACGGAGGCCCGAGCACCGGCTCAGGTACCGAGATGGGTTGGAACRACTTCCAACAGGYTRTGYTTKCCCGYTTCGACCAGCTCAACACCCGYTTCGACCGGCTCGACGAGGGGCAGGCAAGRAACGACCGAGCTTTCCGCGGCCTCCATAGCCGGCTCCTTTTGGTCGAGAGTCGGATGCGTCAGGACAACGACGACGACGATGACGGCGGAAACGAAGACGAGGAGGAGGAGGAGGAAGACGAGGCCGCGACCCTCCGTGCCCGACCTAGAAGACGTCGTTAAATCTCCTAATTTATCCTTTGTTTATTTTTATTTGTTATTGTTTTTGTGTGTTATTTTATCTTATCTTTCGATTATGTTCTTTTATTTCTCGTCTCGACTCTTGTAAAAATTTAAAAAAATAATAATAAATAAAAACAAAAAAAATTTAATAATAATAAAAAAATCCTTTTAATTGCTTTCGTTTTTGTATATAGTTTAATTTCATTTTCTTTGAATATATTCTCAAAACATAAAACAAATTTGAAAAATAAAATCCAAACAAATAAGAAAATTCAAAAACTCAAAAATATTTTTGTTTTTGTAAATAGTTTGTTTTCGTGCAAAATTTCTACCTTGCCTTACCTTGTAGATATCTTGTTGCATACCTCGGCCCCCGGCGACGACTTTTGCACGCCCACGTTGACACAAGCTCGGAAATAGGGGCGTTTTCTTTTCCCTACACCTTTTTACTGCTTTTGTTAGCTTAATTACGCAATGAGGACATTGCTAGGTTTTAAGTGTGGGGTGGTGGAGTTCGTCCTAGRTTTTTAATTTTGTCGTGTGCTTRYTTRTGTTAATTTGAGTAACGTATGTGCTATTRTTGCTTGGACCCTTGGCGAAGTGACGCGGTTTTGATGATTTGTTAGGGTGTTTAGATCTTCGATYRAATTTAGTGGATTTAGGTGGTTTAGCTTGTTGGGATCCCCGTTCGGTTTTAGCTTCGTGCTATCCTTGTGCTCGTTTGGAACTAGTGCCTCGACTAGCCCTCGTCATTAAACACTCTCTATAGGTTTTGTTTTRTAATTTGGAGTCGTCAATYGCTCCACGTGCTCGATCGAGAATTTTTGTAAGTTGCTAGTAGCAACGAATGATCGGAGTCGTTGAAAGCTTCGTATTTTCATTTATTTAAGTACCTTACGTCAACGGTACAAAAAAAAATAAAAATACAAAGAGATGAATAAACAAGGATACGTTATAATCCTTGAAGTTGTTGTGTAGCACGTTTTTCCCCTTATTTCGATTCTTAGTATACTTTTGTAAAGAGAGGTGTTAATGATCTTGGCTAGTAGGGAGCCGATTAACGGTTCGAGCGTGGATAGACCTTAGCCGGGGCAAGGACGGGGAGACCGACTTGTTGGATTGTTTAAGTCCTTTTAGGTTTCGGAAGTCGATCTAAATTTCCTTAACAAAGCACATTGTCATCCTTTTAGCCAAACTAACAAACAACGTAGCGTACGACGTCTCGAATTATTTTGTGCACTAGTTAGGATTGTTCGGGGGTAGTTTTGTAACTTTACGTTAGTTTTGCTTGAGGACAAGCAACCGTTCTAAGTGTGGGGTGGTTGATTTGCATATTTTTGTATATATTTTCGTTACCATTTTTGGTTCCACGTTGCGTGTTTTTCGCTTGCTTTTTGATGCTTTAGGAGTCGAGATGGCCGTTTTCGTTATTTCTAGGTTTTCGTAGTTTTTGTACGTTTTTGATTAGTTTTCGTAGTTTTTCACACTTTCGTTTTTCTCTTGGCTGTAGGACGTCCAAGCGGGGCCCACGCTTGTTTGGGGTCACTTTCGCTCGACTCGGGAATGGACGGAAAAAGCAAGGAAGCACAACGGACGAGATTCGATAACCGGCGGACGCAAAAAGAACGAGAAATCGAGCCGGGTGCTGAAATCCAGTCGACCGACTGAAAGTGCAGTCGATTGATTGACTTTCTAGTTGATCGACTTGATCACCAAGATCGACTGGATTCCAGGGCTTCTGGCCATTCTGACACTGCAGTCAATCGACTGCCGACATGACCGATCGACTGCCAGTTGATCGACTCCTTTTTCAGTCGATCGACTGAAAAGCAGATTTTGTGAAATAATAAGTAATCAGACGTCTTTTCGAAGAGGAGAACTTGCAGATGGCCCTTTCTTCACAAGAGGAGAGTTCCTTCAAACCAGAAACCATTCCTTTTCATATTTGATCAATTTTAATTCCCATAAATTCTAGTAATTAGTAATAGATTAGTTAAGCTTTAGATCTTAGTTAGTTAGTTGTTCAAGCTTTGATTTAGTTTTCTTTTGTGAATAATCCTTCAAGCTTCCAAGCTTTTCTCTTCAAGCTTTTGTGGAATCATACATTTGGTAAACTCTTTCTATTAATATAGTTTTATGTTCATGTTATTTCTTTTAATCTTGTGTTGATGTTTGGATCATAATTTAGTTGCTACTTTGATTATCAAAACCTTCATTTTCAATTGATAGCTTTATAGCTTTTGAACTTATGCTTTTAAGTTGTTTAGTTGTTAGATCAATTTCTAAGTTTGTAGAAGTGTTATAAGATCTTCCTTTATAAACCTTTGATTTTTGCTAAGTTAATTTTGTTGACTTTTTCAAATAAGCTTGACTTTAATTTTCCCTCCATTTTCCTTAATTTAAAATTATAAGTTTTATTAGTTAACTAGTTTAGAGTAACCGTTTTAAATAAGCTTTAATTTCCTTTTCATTTTCAATGTTTTTAAATCTTGTATTTCAATATAAACCTTAGTCGTAAAACTCAAAACTGAACAATGACTATTGCTTTCCTAGTTTAGATTAGTTCAATTTCGATCGACAATAAGAGCAAATAAGAAACCGACAAGCCGATAACATCCAACCTCGAGAGACACGACTCGGGAAGAACTCGCCGCCCTACAACCGGCTCCGTACTCTTGCGGAGACGGATTCCGAAAATAGCGCGTCGAGGATTCGTCGATCAGGGGGCAACGCCGATTATTCTTGTACATTAGGGTGGAAAGTGGAGCAAAAATACATCAGGGGGCAATGCGTAAAAAATCGCATACATTGGGAGACAAGAAATAATTACCGTACAAGATAATACCAAAGATGACGAATATCAGTTTCTTTTCTAAATAATTAATATCTAATATACTTGGCAAGAAAGTACAAAAAATAAAAAATATTTAGACAAATAAACTTTAGGAAATAAAATAACCATACATATCCAACTCTTAATTAATTTAATCTCATACGTATAATACTTCTAAAGGAATAAGATCACTTTGGTCTTATACCTAATACAAACATATTAGACTATTCAATCTCCCACTTCTTGTCTTTTTTGACCAAAACACACATGACAAAAATTGCAAGTATAAACTTAAATAATCATCTAATAATCCACATAAACTGTTGCAATATAAAATCAAAATATCAAATATCATAAACCAATCATGCAAAAATTAGAAATATCATAAATAAACATCTACCACCAAGTAAAATACCTATAAGGAAATAAATCATACACTACAAAAAATAGTGTTTTATCGAGGGATATTTACCTCGATAATGATCAAAACCTCTTGATATTTAGTTTACCAAGGTGAATACCGAGGAAAAAAATCCTTGATAAAATCCTCCTTAGTAATTGGCACCAAGGGAAATAAGTCCCTCGGTATCTATTTTGAGGGATTTACCGAGTGGATTTTTCTCGGTAAATCACACGACCCTCCAAATCGATTGCACTCGGTAATATAAAGGGCAATATGGCCCTTGGTATTACCGATTACAGTATTATTATTGGTATTACAGATGGCAATATTGCCTTTGGTCATACCGAGGACCATGCTGCTCTCGGTATGCCCTCGATTTTCTTAAGTTTTATTTTTCAAATTATTATTTTATTACCTATTTTTATATAAAATACTTGAAATAATGAAAAACTCAAAAACAAAACACAAATTGAATAAACAAGTCTGAGTTACTCAAATGTAAAAATATTGATTAAGTTTACACAATCCATCATAATCAAGAAATGTCAAACTGTATACAATTTACAAAAAATATCATAGGAGTACTATTTTAGCGTTCATCCGTGCCTTCAGTTCCTGCTCCCGCTCCACATGTAAGTGCTCATACTGGTTGTACTTCTCTTTGATCGCTTGCTGAGCTCATCTCGTGGCCTGAAGTCCCTCCTATTATGCCCGGAGCTGCGTCCGAAGCTCTATCACTTGAATATTATTGCACTGGAAGGAGGAAGAAGCGCCCCTCAAACCCTTTGAAGCAACTACCAACTTCTCAAAGTAGCCGGTGTTGTAATTTCAACCTTTCCCCGACTCAATGGCGTCAACATAAATAAGATTACGACCAACCTCATTATCTGGATCATGTAATGAAGCACGTGTCTCATCCAAATATTTCTAGTACTCCTCCTCAGATACAAATTGCTAATAAATTTTATATCCATGTAAAAACCAAAACACAAGTTAATTTATAAGTATTAAAGCATGAAAGATACTCACATCTATAGGGTTGGATCTCATAACCACAAACACATCGGAAGACTTCTTGTGCATATGTAAAATAACTCATACGTAGGCCGACCGACCCATCTCTCGTTCATGTATTCAAAAGAAATTATAAAATAATTAAAATTAAATAATGTATTAAAATTAAAAGTTACTTATGATATCATAACAATAATCAATCGCAGGTCTAAACCCTCTGATGTGCTTCGACATTCCTGTACCCAGGCCAACAGGCTCTCTCTTTCTATTGTCACTGCACTGATCGGACCCGACCTTGTTTTTGAGCTTATCCCACCCTATGTCCATGCCATAGTTAAGATGCATGATAAATATAATAAATGTGTTAATCAATTATAATATATATAAAAAGATATAATTTACTAAAATAAAAGTTTCTTATCTCCAGACATCCTCGTCAATGTACATTAGCTTCTTACTTAGCACTATCACGAGTCTGCTTATACTTGTTCAGTCGCTTGTCGTACTAAATCCCCTTCCCCTTGAGAAAATCTTTTATAACAATTGTCACTGTACAGATCAGTGTCCCAAAAAATGAACCTACAAAATGAAACATTTATAATTCACTTGATATATGATTCTAAAGTACATTAATGAGTTTACACACGAATAAATTATTTACCTGGAATATATTCCACTACGAATCATCCATAAGCTTAGGGACCACCTTAAATTGCCACCTTGTAGAATGTAGCTCCTTCTCCATGATGCCTTGGTAGACATTGGTTAGTTTGACCGCCCTACTATGGACTTTGTAATTTTGTTTATGATTAAAAATATTCTTTAACAAAAGTGATGATTAGAAATTCATAATTATTAATTACTTACTTCTTATCCCAAATGAGATAAACCAAGTGTCGCCCATCTTATTGGGTCGACATCTCCCAAGATGTACCGACATCAAATGACCTTTGTGCAGCCATATCTAGGTCAATTGTTGTAGGCTCTGAACGAGCTCTAAATAGTCATCGTCAAAATCCACTGAGTGAGGATAAGGTGTCGTAGATAATGATAGTGGATCTTTGGAGTGTCCTGCTAATAAAAGAAATATAACATGATAGTGAATATTCTTTTACAAAATACAAGTATACCAACAAGTTAAAATAGGATCATTTAGCAATACGGCCATTTTAAATGATCCAAGTACAAATGAATTAGTTAAAATAAGATCATTTTACAATATGAGTAGTATACACATATTTTGACCACATCGTCTTCCATTTAAACTAGTCATCTGAAACGACACTTCCACCATTCAAGTTATCATCAAACTCATCTTCGTTTGTATCTTGATTAGTGAGTAACTCCTCTTTTGTATCATCATCTGCCTTGTCACCAAGTTCATTAAAATGATTCCTCTTATTGGACCACATGTATCTACAACTTCCTATTGAAATGATTCCTCTGGTAGAGGCTCGATAAACTCAACATTTGATCTCATCCTGATTTTACATTTTGCCATTGTCTTGTTTCAAACTTGGGTATGCACAATAGTAAAGTTGTATAGCCTGAGCAACAAGTATAAAAGGTTCATATCAATGGAATATATGCTTGTGATCAATATCGACAAGCTAATAATAAGGATGAACTTTTGTGCCCGCAGAAGTTGGATCAAACCAGTCGCATTTGAACAACAGTGTGTTTTCCTCCATTCACCCTGTGTATTCGAAATTCACAATATCTATGAGATGACCGTAATCATACTCAATTGCCACATAGGTTAATCCTTTAATACAAACTCTACTGCTCTAAGTTGATTTGTTAGATCCGTGGTCAATTGTGTGAAACCTATAACCATTTTTCTTACAACAAGAATACGTTTTCACACATCATGATAGACCCTCTACTAGGCTCCTAATATTCACATAGGTAACATTGTTCGAAGGATATCTAGCCTACAATGTTGAAAAAGCATTTTTAATTTAGGAAATATATTAGATAAGCATAAATGGTATTTAAATGACATGCATCTCAGTATTGAGCAGCTTATGTAATGTTTGAATCAATTGGCAAACTCATTTTCTAATTTTTCATTGAGCCTATCATCTGTAATGTTTGGTTGGAGACGTTGGATGCTCTTCATGTAATGCTACATCATTAGTTAGAAAGTGAGTACAAAAGTTTTAGTGTATGTATATGTATTTACTTAAAAATTTAAAAAGAGAATCCATACCTAACATATTCTTGGACCTCATCACAATTCAATAAGCCGTAAACCCTAGCAGAGTTGTATTCTAGTTTCTAGAGGATTTTTCCCTTTGTTCTGAATGTTTCACAAGTTTTTCTAAACATTGAGGGAACTTCATCATCATCGTATACACCATCTTAACCGTCATCATTTCCAGGCAAAGTTGTTCTTTTATTTAGCACATGGTTTTCAAAATAGTATGAACTAAAAGATTGATGCCTCTTAAACTAGATATGCGTTGCTAGCGACCCATTAACACTAACCTTGTTCTTCACATTGTTCTTTAGTTTGTGAAGATAATAGGTACATCCATTTATACTTCACTAGGCCACCAATTCTTTCTTCATACACTAAATGAATGGGTAGATTATCCATTAAGTCAAAAAAAAATTGAAGGTAAGATAAATCCTAGTTAGCACAACATTAATAGAACGTCACATTCTAGACGAATCACATATTTGGTCCGAATAACTATTGGAGTGAGGTCCTTGAAGAACATTCTCAATGTGGTAAGAGTCTTCCACACATGTGGAGGAAGTAGTTCACGAAAGTCAATGTGTATCAGCCTTTTTATGGATACGTGACAATCATGTCTTTTCATCTCAATCAAATGAAATCCCTTCTTGTCGACATAATCCTCCCTAGTTGATGGGTACAAATATGGAAATTGAAGGTTTCTAACTCATTTATACAATGCGAATTTCAATGGCTTATCAAGCGTGTAACAAGCTTTGGGAAACTTTCTCGGTCAGTCTGGCGCTAGCTTTGAACGATTACAATACTCATTCAAATCTTCCCTTGATTTATGAGTGTCCTTTGTCTTCTCTTTGACATTCATCACCGTGTTGAATACATTGTCAAAAACATTTTCCTCTATGTGCATAACATCTAAATTGTGGTGAATCAAATTTGTGCTCTAATATGGAAAATCCTAAAAGAGGCTTCTTTTTCTCTAACAAGAAGTCTTTGATATTTATGAATTAATAAGTGCTGTATCAAATTTAGTGACTTTCATAAGCCCCATTCTTTATATCTCTACAAAAATCTTCATCCATGACCTAACGTTCGGGGGCAGAGTCTCAACTTATCGTCTTTTCCAAAAATGTCATTTATCTTTCGAAAATGGTGACTGTATTTAAGAAATGAAATTTTTGGTGATTCTCAAACCACGAATGCTTGTCGTTACACTTAAGAGTGAAGGTATCAGAGCATTCCATATAATATGGGCAAGCCATTTAGCTGAGCGTACTTTAACCGGACAATACAGAATATGCTGGAAAATTGGCATCAGTCCACATCAGGGCTGCTCGCAACTAGACGTTTTGTTTCTTTAGAGATTCGTATGAAGGAGCACCAATCGTTCACATCTGATTCAAGTCGGTGATTAGAGTTTGTATAAATACATCTAGTTTATTATTTAGATTTTTGGGCCCTAGTACAAGAACACTGATGAACATGAACTATTCTTTCATACACTCCAGGGAGGCAAATTGTATGGGGTAACTATAACAAGGCACAAGGAATATTGTGTACGAAAACTTCCAAATGGTTGAAAACCATATGGACAAAGACCTAATATCAAATTTAGAGTTTTAACTGAAAAATTCCAGATGAGTTTTGTTGAACTATTTCTAAGCTTCTGAGTCGATGGGTGAAAAATAAAACCATCTTTAACAACGTGTTCAGCATGCCACTTCATATCTTTTGTAGTTACCTCAGATGTGTACAACCTCTGCAAACGGGGAGTTGATGAAAAGTAGTACATCTTCTTGTATGCAATGCGATCCTTCTGTTGTTTACATTACCATGCAAAAAATGAAGCGTAGGCTTAAAAGGCAATGATGCTTAATTATGGTAATCTTTGCGTATAAGATGATTATGGACTAGTTTTCTTATTTGGGCCATAAGTCTCTCATATGATGTTCAATTGAGGTTATTTAAGAAGACATGAAAATATAATAATAGGTTTAAAACTCTTAATAAGACATCTAAACCCAATTCGGTCATTTCGAGGGCCAAAAGTTGCTTAAAACTTTTGAAAACACAAACTGGAGCAGTATTAGTATTTGTGCCATATCTATATCATACGGAGTCCAAAAAGGGTTGTTTAAATGGACACAGAAAGATAAGAAAAAGTCTTAAAACTCTTATGAAGAGTCCAAATCCCAATTTTGTGGTTTTGAACATGTAAAATTAGTGGGTGGCTGCAAATAGTTTCAAGACGGGCTTTAGGTCTAAAAACCTCACAGGGTGTCCGATAAATACCCTATTCATCAATCAACAAAAATATCATCTAAGATATTATATATCACACTATATACCATGAGAAAGGGTTTGAGGCCAAGTTCAGAGGGCAAGAGGTCGAGAGAGTGATCCTGAGAAGCGATGAGAGGAGATGAACACCATCTATCTATCCACGAGAAGAGACTACAAAGACCAAACAAATCATCCTAATTCGCAGTGGTTCTATTTCTCTTTTTTTATCATATTCTAGTTGATCATGTGTTATTTTAACATATCTATGTGTTGTGTTTTAACCATATCCGGCTAGACACTTGATTCCAAGACATAACATTATTTAATAACAATCGTTTCTTAGTTCCTTTTAAATGATGCTTTATTATGTTTATCGTCATGGACTATGTCTTACTTAAATATATTGATTTCAATGAGTGATTAAATAGTTCAAAATACATGTTTGTCATACATCATCTTGTTAGACCATGTCAGGGTTGTGGATATTTGAACTTTATCAATGCATGTATCGAGAGGTATGTAAGGGTTTATGACTCTGTAGTCTTTGTGATCTTTAGGGAGTTAAACTGTATGATTAGGGCTTGAGAGGGTTGCATCATATAATTTGATCATTGATTCTAGACACTTGAGAGAGAGAATAGATGATATAAGCGACTAATTTATAATATAGTGAGATGCGAAGTATCAATTATTTGTCAAACGAGAAGTTGGCAAAGTCATTTTTTTTTGGAATTTCATCTCCATTCATTTCCCTCTTACTTTTTTTTAGTGTTATATATATATATATATATATATATATATATATATATATATATATATATATATATATATATATTAATTTTTATTTATTTATTCGAGTTTAAAATAACTATTAATCGTTCTTTATTATCTAAATAGTATTTTTACTACTAAAATTGTTGTACTTGTCAAAGTAGTTAATTGGAGTATGTGTATACGACCTTGCTTGCCACTGTTACCCATATTCTTGCGCTATTCAAAACAAAAGGAGAAATAGAAATTGACACCATTGCAAGGCACTAATTTAACTACTGATATTGTGATAAGTATTTGTGGACTTTAATTCAGAATTTATTTATTTATTTTTATTTGTTTTAATAGTCTTACTTTGTTATTAGGGTAATTTTGTATCATGTGTGTAGACTGTGCATACCACGGTGCAATCTATAGAAGCCATTGTGGCTGGATTAATTTACACAATTAGAGCAACTAAAAGAGGAACATAAACAGAAATACGAAGCAATGGACTGACAAGCAAAAAACATTCTTGTACCTAGAATGAGGAATATATAATATCATTTCAAAAGTATGGAGAAACCATTAGAACAACATTTTTCTCTAATTAGAAAGATCACATACGAATGTCCCAAGATGCCCAAAAGTGAAGTCCATAGAGTTGATGAGCTAAAAAGTGATGAGAATGAGGTTGAGGAGCATGAATTAGAAATGAAGCCTTTTGAGGAAAAAGGGGTTGTGAAGCCTATATCTATTCTAACTCAAACTCTCCTATTTACAATATTCATATTTCTTTTTCTAAAATTATTGAGAATGATAATTTTAATGATATTGTTGATATAGGTGAACAAGAAGAAGAAAATGACATGCTCTTAAATGATGAAGTTCCTAAGTCACATTAACTAAAGGAGCAAATAATAAGCCATCATCCTATTTCGAGGGTGTAAAATCTGAATTTTTCATTCACAAGATGATTGAAGTCTTCATAATTATGTTCAATAATGACGGAGAGGCTGAATTAGCTTATCATAAGAGCCAACCACTCTCGTTAGGAATAATTCCTTATTGGGAGAAAATTCAATTTAAAAGGATGAGACAACCATCGAAAGCTTTATTCCAAATTCTCTATTGAGAGTGTGTTTGGATGAAGATAAATTTAGTGATTATTGGGAGGCAATAAAATGAAACTTATTTGCTTTTATTTTATTTTATTAGAGTAGTTTGCATTCACGAATCATTTATTAAAAATAAATATCTAACATGTGCACCCGAGTTGCAACTTGGGTGATAAATCGTGTGTCTCTCCAGTGTTGTACCCGAGTTACAGACTAGAGTTGACACCCGACTTGCAACTAAGGTGTGCTATTATTTCAGAAATACTGGGAGTGAAATCGAGTTAGCACCCGACTTGTAAGTTGAGTACCAAGTCGGGTGTCGAATCAAGTTTTTTTTAAGGAAGTTGCATTATTCACATGAAATCCTATTTTCATTGGAATTCTTCTATTCCTTGACCTCTAAACATCTCCAAAACATATAAATATATAATTAGGATCTTTTTTACATACAAAATACTTTTCATACATTAAAAAATATATGTTTAAGGGATTCGAATTGGGGGAAAAGAAGAAAAACGTGTAATTTCTTAAGAATAAGGTTTAAATTTATAGACTCCATCTTCATGCTTATTATTTGTTATATTCTCTAGAACTTCTTTGTTATTCTGGATATTATTGTAAGCATGATTAGGGTTGGTGATTTATTTTATCTTATAATTTTTCATTGAAGATTAATGTTCACCCTTTTATGCATTAGTTTTTGCATGGATTTTTTTAATGATCACATGATTCTGTATTTGTGATGATTTTATTTGGACTATTCGTTATGAGTCTTGATTTGTTGGAATCATGGTGAATTTCTCGATAACTTTGGGTGTATCGTTCGCACTTGGGAGATACTTGGCGATATGGAGGATAAGAAAGAAAGCTCGTGTCAATGAGAACACATTATTGGTGGTTCCGGTTGCCTCTTATTTTAGGTGTTTTGTACGTTTTCTGCCTTCTTCTTCAAAACTCTATTCCTTGCTCTTCGTTTTGTCATATGAAGCGGATATGCATTAGTAGAGTTGGAAAAATGTAATTTATCTTGCATTTCATATAGTTGTATGCTAGGATTTTATTACTTTTAGCAAGTTTATTGCTTTAATTATTTTGAGAGAGGATGTTTGATTGTTTCTTGTGGAAAGGTTGGAATCAAGGGAGAATATGGGGGTTTATTATATATACTTGATTTTGAATATTGAGTTGTGTTGTAGTCAAGTTGAGGATTGATAACAATTATCTTAGAACTTGTGGATCTATTGGAGTTTTTGATTGTTGTATTCACTTGATATAGCTTGTGAGTTCATATAAAGCCTTATAAATATTTGAAGATATTTATTTGAGTGATTCATTCATTACGTGTGGGTTTTCTAGAACTTGCATTTGTCTTTGCAGAGGCCTAGATGCATGTGGTTTGTGACTAAAATCAATAGCAATTTTTGTTAGCCATTTCAAGCCTTCTTAAATAAAGTACCTTCACTTAAATAGAATCATCTCTAGTTAGCTCATTTCAGGTTTTACTCTATCCTTTGTTCCCCACATAATTATTGGGTAGTCGTGCTTAGTTTATACTTTCAGTTTTATGGTTTTATATTTTTATGAGAGTTGATCATTATATGGGTAGAATAGAGTAGAGCGGCATTTGAGAGATTTTCCTATGTATTGGTCCGTTATCATAAAAGAGAGTAACTTTATAAACTCTTAGCGTTCTTTCATAACTTATTTTTAAAAAAGTCGTTAAATACATAAATAAATCAACAAATGAAAAAGATAAAATCAAAAAATAAAGTGGAATAAAGTTCCTCGATGCAATTTTGAGTTATTAGCCTACATTAATAAAAGCCTTATTATTATTCTCAGATTTTAGTTTATGGACTATATTGTTAAAGGCCTTGAGAATTAATTAGGTTTATTTTTTGGTTCATGTTTGGGGGTTGGTTGGCTTACATCATAAAGGCTTTGGTATATTAGGGGTTGATGTGAAGCTTATGAGTTTATTTTATGTTTAAGAGTTTCAAGTACTATTATGGGGTGAAGTTGATTAACTTTGAGTTTTCTTTGATTAATTTATAAGTTACTTTATAATTATTCCCTACCTTGTCCAAAGAGATTAAATTACAACCTAAATAAAGACCTTTAATCAAAAATTGCATGCATGTGCCTTAAGAATGGTAGAGTTGACAAGTCTATGGGGTAAGCGCATAATAACTTGACTTGAGCATATACAAGTCTTATTACATGAGTGGCAAGTGAATGATTACATCTATATTGTGTGGATCATGAACGACATCGACTACAAGTCTTGTGAGACTCACTTGGATTTTGGAGGATTCATGAGGCTCGGAACTACCAATTCTTAAGCTTGTTCGCATGAAAAATTATGTGTTTTTAAGAGTATAATTACTAGCATATTATAGGCTTAACTTATGTTTTTTTAATGAGACTCTTCTTAATTTATCTATATCTTGGAACATATTACCCTTTTGGTGTTTTTTTGTTTTTCATAAATACATGATAGGTTATCGAGCCATTTTGGAGCACAAGCATTGACAACACAACAAAGGATGCACGGGAAGGGGATGGAAGAAGGAAGAAAATTAATTGAAATGGGCCTAAAAGAGAAGAAATATGAAATGTAGACATAAAGACAAGAATGCTTAATTATGGTAATTTTCATGCATAAGATGGTTATGGACTAGTTTTCGTATTCAAGCCATGACTTTCTCATGCGAAGTAATTGAGGTGATTCAACCAGCTACGAAAAGCTAATAATAGGGATACAACTCTTAATAATACATCAAAACCCAGTTCCATAATTATAAGGGTGAAAAGTTGCGCGGACTTTTGAAGACATAAATCTTGAGTAGTTTGAGAATTTGAGCCATAACTCTCATATAAAATGTTTAAATAAGGTGGTTCAAGTGGCCACGAGAAGCTAAAAAAAAATCCTAAAACTGTTATGCAGAGACCCAAGCCCAATTTGGTCTTTTTGAAGATATAAAGTCATTGTGCAGCCGTAGACAATTTCAAGGTGGGATTTAGGTCGAAGAAACCTACAAGTAATCCTATAAATACCCCCTTCATCAACCCACAAAATATCATCTTACATATCATATGAAAAACCGTATACCACAAGAAAGGAGCTGAGGACGAGTTCGGATGGCAAGAGCTTGAGATAATGATCTCGAGGAGTGAGGAGAGGAGACGAACTTTATCCATCAATCCACGAGAAGATTACGACACAGGCCAAATGAATCATTCCGATTTGCAGTGGTTCTATTTATCTTTCTGTATCATATTCTAGTTGATTATATGTTATTCAAACATGTCTATGTGATGCATTTTGACCATGTCCGCTAGATTCTTTATTTCAAGACATGGCGTAGTTTAATAACAATCTTTTCTTAATTCCTATTAGTTGATGCTTTATCACCTTTTTGGTTATGGACTACATCTTATATGAATATCTTGACTTGAATGCGTGTTTAAATAGTTCAAAATATTTTGACATGTTTAACAAACACCGTCTTGTTAAACCATGTTAGGCATGTTGATATTTGACATTTATCAATGCGTGTAATGAGAGGATGTGGAGTTTATGAAAGCGCTAAGTCTTTGTGATCTTTTGGGAGTTGAATTGTATGATTTAGGTCTCGATAGGGTTACAACAAATAGTTTGATCACTGATTCTTGGAGTCTCGAGAGAGAGAGATTAGATGATGTAAGCAAAGAAATGACCTTTATGGTCTCTGGTAGTTTTAGTGAGTTTTGGATATTACATTCTTGTCCCTATGCTTTTAAAAATAATTTTAACGGCAGCGCAGAATTAAAAACGAGCAATCAATGTTGCTCGGGTTATCCAAAATTATTAAACCCATTTTAAAAAATTTCTTAATGTCATATAGAACTTTCAATAGGTTTTAATGCAATATTAATTCTGGGAAATCATATATCGATCCCCCAACTTTTGAAAATACATTTTTGTTAAATTGTCGATAGCTTTTAATATATGTATCGAAAAGACTCTAAATTTTGGGTAGGTCTAGCAACAAAAGACATTGGCTTACCAAGAAAGAGGTCAAAACTCCTCGAACTGACTTCTCGAGCACGAGAGATCTACACAATAACCCAAGCCAGATTGCCCCGTCGTAGGCCCTCCATTTCTTAAGTCTAAATAGTTATAAAAGAGAGATAAAAAGTGATCATGAGAAGAATAGTAATTCTCATTTATCCATAAAATCCATGTCTCATGATGATGTGAAATAAGGGCCTTAATTCCCTATTTTTAGGTTATTTAGGCTTGTCAACCAACCAATAGGATTCCTTCTCAATATAAGATTAAGGGGGGGGGGGGGGGTATCCTCAATGTAGAATTGAGTGAAATTTAAAATTGCATACAATTCTAGGTATCCTCAATTTAGAATTATGTAGATTCCATGAAATTCTGGTGTCTCCAACTTGGAATTCTATAAATTCTATAGAATTCCGGCATCCTCAATATATAGTGGAATCTTGTGGATTTCATTAAATGATGGATTTTAATGGAATTCTATTAAATTTTAAGTTAAAAATACACTTACACAATTCCTACCAAATTCTTACCTCTTACCCT